>KE504722.1:354389-365539 GCA_000441515.1 Elaeis oleifera
GATTAGGTTATGAGATGACCTAATCGCTAAGAGAGAATTATTCCTTATTTGATCAGGACTTTAATTCAATCAATTTCTAATTTGATTAAGATTTGATTAAAAATTATGAATCTAATTAGAATGGATTTCACCTATTTAATTTGAGCTTAACCAGATGAGATTGGTTGGAGTCAATAAGGAACCAAGAGTCCATGTAATGTTGGACTCCTCCCATGCACCACCAAGATTTAGGATGCCCACCTTTTCTCCATGCTAAAAAGTTTTGCATGAGATTTCTCCACGCCAAAAGAGTATTCCACCCTCCCTTTCTCTCATCCAAATATGGGTAAAATCTGGTCATAAAAGGTATGTTTAAATTTGATTTGAATTGGTTACAATATATGGATAATGTTTGACCTTATCCAAACCTTACCGCCCACTTCCTTCTTTTCCCTTTCTTTTGTGCAACAAAGAAATTTTTCAACATGGGAAATTAGATGGAGATTTGATTTATCATGAAAAATATTGGATTGGGGCATCCCATATTTTATTTGCCATGGAATTGAGAGAGGGGCGACAACACATTAAGAGTCCAACATCTCTAGGACTCTTCAAATCCTATCTTCTTTCACGCAAAATAAAGGGGTTTATTTTTCTCTTTTGTACATGTAAGAGAGAGGATAAAGAGGTCTTCACGATGAAGGTTTTTGGCATGAAAAATTAGAGGAGAGTTCTCTCCTCTCAAGTGAGCGCAAAAAAAAATCTAGAAACCTTAGGGTTTGGATCTAAGGTTTGAGAAGAGAGAAAATAAGAGAAAAATTATTTTTCTCCATACTTCTTTCTCATCTTCATCTCCTCTAGATGTCCTTCTTCAACTTCTGAAAAGATTCAAAAGATTTGAAGAAAAGATCCAGATCAGCCAATAAGATAGTCTTCGCACGAGCTTGAACTTTCGAGGAGATCGATCAGATCGGAGCTTCGAGTGGACCATCTATAGAGGTCGGACACGTGTGCGACTATAAGCAATCGGTGAAGATCCTCTTTACTACGTCTCTCAGTAGCGGTGATCATCGATTCGTGCTCAAGTACAAGTTCTGAACTCAGATAGATATAGATTTGATCTACTGCTCACATGTATGCATGCAGATTTGATTTACTGATTTTCAGATTTTATATACAATATATCATGTCGTAGATCCTAGAGTAGGTTAATTTAATGATTAGATCATATGCATGTTAGGTTAATATGATTAATCTAGTTGTCTTCTATTGTATTTATTTCAAAATTTTGAAATACATGCATGAAATCGCCTATATTTTCCAACAATTCTCTCCAAGAATAAGGTGGCTCATTCAACCCTGATTACCATCAAAATATCCAAGTTATCTTCTCTGATAAATGATCAGATATTGTATGATGTTGGTATCAGTCTGTACTCTTCTCGGGGTAAGATCGAAATATTTTTCAACTTTATCATTTCTTTTCTGTGTTCATCATTCTGAAATACCTGTCTAATGTGAAAATGAGATTCAATCTAGTGAAGATGGAGGATAGGAAGAGAAAAGATCAACCAAAACCATCTGCCACCATCCCCGCACCGAAGAGGGTCAAAAGTGCGGAACCTCCTCCTGTCCCAATGGCATCTTGGTCTTCTTTAGCGACCCCTTCTCCGGACAACTCAGAGAGAAGTGAAGCCTCTCAGGAACCACAAAATCCTCCCTAGGCCCTATTATTAGAACCTCTATCTCGCCAACCATTATGGTGAGGATCAAGAACAATGATGCCCGACCCATGTTGCCTTCCAAAGAGCCCGGACGCAAGCCGACCACAATCTCTAGGCCCCATCGAGCTCGATCAAGGGGGACACTGTGACAAGAATGTCACTCCTGGAGCGACTCCAATTGGGCAGCGATGTCTTCGAATTGGTGATGCCGACTGTCTATCTGGAGGCACGTCGCAAGAATAAACTAAAGGAGATCGTCAACCATAGATTTGAACAACTCATGCATGTGAGTATTTTTTTCTTTTTTTTCCACCTCAATGAATGATCGATCTGAACTTTTATCCAGCAGGTCGTTGTTGATTTCAAGGTCATGTATGAGAACATAGTCTACCTGCTGAAAATAAAGAGGCCATGGATGCAATATGATCATTATCCAAGAGAAGAAGAAAAAGGAGTCCGAACTCGCTGAGGGACTCAATCATCAACAGAAAGAAAAGCTGAAGGCATCGAAAGAGAAGAACTAGAATCTACTGGACCTTCAGCGAAAAGTCAATAAATAAGAGAAGAAGATTTTTGATTTGCATACCATTGTTGAGAAGAACAAAGAACTGGAGTCGAGGCTTAGAAAGGTGAAAAAGGTCATAGAGGTGTTGGAAATTATGTCCTAAAGTCAATTGATTTATTATAAATAATTAAAATTATATATAAATTATTGATCAATGAATAAAATTATTTTGATTTTTTCATCACAAAGTGAACACCTTCATTATTAGAACTCTTATGTTGTGATGAAGTCCTTAGAACTATATTATGATCGATAAAAGAAGATTTATCAAAGAGTTCTTAAACATATTTGCGATCAAATGATACGTCATTAATAGGATGATGACGTTTATCAAGTGTAGGTCGTTGTGTACCATATAGGTTGATTGTCCTCATAACCAAAGAGTGTGAGGATACTAGTATGGTATACAAGTGAGATATAGAAGTACATCGTCACTGAACAAGTGACTCATTTGCTGAGTGCTCTGCTATTAAGAGTAGCTTGCGAAACATATGGGCATAAGTGTCTCTCAGATTTGAGATCACCATAGTGACTTTCAAGCAACTCACTGTGCTTAAATACCGGACTACCTGCATTTCTAATGCAGTGACGAAAGATAACTGGGTACAGTCAAATACTTACAAAATCTATGTGTGGATCAAGATGGGATTGATCTCTCCAAATTATTGAAGTTAATGTATCACTGTATTTAATTTAGTAAATCTTGATCAGGATAATCCGTATGATAGATTTGAAAGATTGAAATACGATGTGGATGATGTTTCAGGATTGACAGTTAAACCCTATGTCACCTTGAGCATTAGGGTCAAAGGAGTGAATTATGCGGTAATCATATGTCGAGGTTCTTAAATATTACTTTATAAATATTCGATCTATCTAGACGTCGGATATCATTGCTAGATAGCCACTTCGATTAGTACAGAAAGGAGTTCCTATACTACTGGCTTAGTGTTCGAACCAATAGAGTCGCGCACAAAAGTCAAACAATGTAAGAAAGACTTGATCAGATATTTATATATTCAATTTGAAAGTATGAGACTTAATTGAACATATAGATAAACTTGATTAAGAATTAAGTTGTAGGTCATATAGAATTAAACACTGCCAATGTTCAGCTAGCACTGTACATGAGATGCGGGTTTGATTTCGAAGATGAATTAAATCAAATCAATGATTCAAGCGATTATGGAAGAATGGATTGAGTCTTAATTACTTTAGATCAGATCTAATCTAATTGGACTTAATTTTATTAAAATTTGATTGGATTAATTTATCAAGTTGGACTTGGACATGAACCCTAATTTGATTAGGATCAGCAGCCTTTTCGAAATTGATTCCAATCGGATTCGAATTGGATTTGAATTGATCCAAATCTGATCTGATGCACTTAATCATTTTTTTAGATATTCTCTCTCCTTATGGGCCGACCAAGGTGGTTGGAAAGAGGCTAGAAACAACCTCCTCCCTTGGGTGTGCGCCATAATAAAAGCAGATGCTTCTCTTACTCGCATTAGGAATCTTTGTGCTTTATAGATTTTGAATTTGATCCAAACATGAAGAGTCCTAATCCTTGTATCTAAAAAAGTTTGATTTGATTTAGGACCCCTTGCCTATATAAGAAGGGGTGTGGAGAAGAGAAAGTAGAACCAACCAAGTGCTTGGCATGAAGACAATCATCCTTAGGCATCCCCTCCATTTGGCATGTTCCCTTAGGCATCTCCTTCCTTCTAGGCATCCTCCCTCCTTGTGTAGTGGCATGTGGGTTGCTCCAAAAGCTTGAGATCAGATCTCAAGGGTACTTCTCCTTCCTCTTCAAAGAAAGAGTTTACCCTCTCTCCTACAATATTTAGCATACACGCGAAGTAGAGGATCCGTGCATCCGGATCTCACGAAGCATATTGATTGAGGAGCTTCTTCAACCTTGATTATTTTTTGCTACAAATCAAGGTGAGAATTCATAAGTATTATAAAAATTTAATTGCTAATCTATTCTACCTTCCTGACATCCGATGCAATCGGATGAATTTTTCTTCAATTGGTATCAGAGCTAGATCTATATGTCACGATCGCATAGTCAAATTTTAAATTTTTTGATTTTTTATCACATTTTGAATCAAAATTTTTGATGTGATTAAACCTTGATCTCTTCTAATTTCTTTGGTATATTTTTATTGGTTTTGATCAGAGTATCGAATCAAAATCAGCCCCTGAATCTGGACTGCTGAAAATCTGTTTTAGCAGAATTTTCTGTACAGATTTTTGTGTTGATTTTATCCCTGATTATGTATGGATTTAAGTCTATTTTGATAATTTTTTTGTGATGTAATTCAATTAGAGAATTGAAGTTTGAATCAAACTCAGATCTAAATTTGTTTGACAAAGTTTTAGATCTAATTTTAGCATAATATTGATACATGTTTGATCACATCTCTAATCAAAATTTTTCTATACAATGATGCATATATTTGAAATAGATCTTTAGATTATTTCAGATCAAAATTAATAATTTTATATGCTGTATAAAGTAATTTCAGATCTGAAATAATGTCTCTAATGCGTTGATCTAATAAGATTAGATGTATAACTTGTATGATATGATCATATTCGTGTGCATGCCTAGTTTGTTTGACAATTTACATGGTGATGTAATTGATTTTTGAAATTAGATTTTATATCTTAGTAGTCCAGTGCTCAAATTGAGAAGATCACCAAGCCGTCCGATCATAAGAGCAAGTAAGGTTTAAAGATCTTTTCTTCCTATTCGATGGGGTGCTCTTATGACATGTAGGGGTGCTATTATGATCAAGTCTCATGATGAAGAATAGCAAAAAAAATTTAATTATTTAATCATGAATATGTTTAGATTAGATCTAAATAATTTATGATTAATTATAATTTAATAAATATATTAAATAAAAATTAGATTTATTATCTAAATTGTATGATTGCATATGATATAGAAATCTAAATTTCTATGATACATAGGATGCATACATGAAATTGATACATGTTTAATTGTTAAATATAGTATTTAAAAAATAATTTTAATTTGAACATATGGTATGCTTCACATAAAACTCTAGTAGAATAATTTATAATTAAAAATATGTTTCATACATTTAATTTGAAATTAAGTTTTTAAAAGATCTAGATTTAAGAATTAAAGATCTTAAGATACCTCATAAATCGATGGACAATGGGTTAGCACGTCATCTAACTAGGTTAGACCTAGAATTAGAAACAAATATAGACCAATAAGAAAGATTGACTATACCTAATTAAATGTTGAATTAGATTAGGTTAGAATTTTTTAGATCAACCTCAATAGTTGTAGCTTGATCAAGTCTATATTTTTAACCATACCAATTGAATCATGATCCTGGCTCAAAAGTTTAGCCCGAGTCCTTTGGCTAACTGAGTTGAAACTAATCCACCAATTGATGTCTAAGATAAGTTTGGCAATATTACAAGATAATTTGATGGGTGATTTATAATTGATAGTCCGCTTATCTGACCATTTCGATTGTGTCTAAGATAACCCGAGATAGACCCTCCCACTGATCTCACTTATCTGGCCACTTCGATAGATCATATTTTGATTAGATCACTAATTGATTCAAGCTGACCCATGCTATTAAGATAAATCGATATGATTGATTTAGGTGTCTCTAGACCAGCTTGTATGAAGTTCTCTTCATAACTTGGTGAAGTCAATGGAAGGATTTATGACTCACGGGTCTATCTCTTCTCTTATCCTCAAATCATTAAATCAAATCTTCTAAATTATTAGGTCCTTAAAATGATACAGTTATGGAGATGACTAGTTCATAGCCTGCCCTTAAGGTGCTTGATAATGCATCCAATATTCTAAATAGGCATTGGAGACGCCACATGCCCGATGTCTATTAGGTATTGAAATTATCATTCATCATATGACCACCTTGTTGTGCCTTTCAGATCAATGGTCAGGTTAGCCGAGCCATACTTGGACCTAAACATTCATTTGTTGGATGTACTTAATATAGTCATGTTAATGATTGGACCTAACTACATTTTCAGTAAAGGCACCACACACCTGCAAAGAGATGCCTGAGGTAAAATCTAATTGTTAGAAATTATTTGATGAAATAATTAGTTAAGAATCTACTCATGGATGCACTAAGATTAGTCAAGCCATACTCAGACCCGAATGCAGTCTGTATAGATTCTGGTACCTGCTAAGGGATTAATGTAATTTCTCGAATTGAAGGTAGAGACTATCAATTCGTATAAAATAGTGGAAGGATCTTTGGATTAAAATCCATATCTTTAAGATTTAAATAATTCATATACTAATAGGCTTTAATTTTTTTTCAGCTATGGCCAACATATTATCGCTCCGATCGCTGTTGGACAGTGACAAGCTTATCGAATCAAATTTGATAGCTGATGTCGAAAGCTTAAGATTATCCTGGAGCATAAAAAATCCTTACGTACTTATAGATCCCGCACCCGAAGAATCTGCTGTCAATGCACTCCGTACTGCGAAAGATACTTATATGAAGTGGCTTAGTGATCACATTACAGTGCGTTACATTATGAGGGCAGCCATGAATGACGAACTTAGCCATAAGTTCGAGGATGTGCAATCCGAGAAAATGATTCAATTATTGAATGAGTCCTTCAGCACCCCTGAGGATGCTGAGAGACACAAAATCTCCTGCGTTATGTTCAATGCCCATATGCAAGGAGCGTCAGTCACAGATCATGTATTATACATGATCGAGTAGATTGAACACTTGGGCAAATTTGATTTTTCGTTACATGAACAGTTGGATAAGGATGCTATCCTAAATTTGCTATCGAAGTCCTACATACCCTTCTTGAGTTATTATAGAATGACTAAGCCTGCAGTGAACTACCATGATTTTCTAAGATTGCTGTAGACATTCGAGAAGAACCATCAGCTTCAGAAGGAGCCAATGCATGTTATGGGAGGATCGTCTGTAGGTCATCATTCCTCCAAAAAAAAGAAGAAAAAAAGGTGCAAAAGGTTCGTGTTGCCGATCCAAAGCTAAAGCAGGGCAAAACGTCGAAAGTCGATAAGAGCCGGATAGAATGCTTCTTCTACAAGAAGCTGGGTCATTGAAAGAGAAACTGTTCTGCATATATTGCTTTTCTTGACCCAAACAGGCCAAAGAATAAGATAAATAAGCAATCAGTTACTTCACAAGGTACTTATATGATAACTCCTTGTAATTTATCCGTATGTGATACTACTATCTGGATATTGGATACCAAAAGTTTGATTAATATTTATAATTTGTTGTAGGGATTGTAGGTTAGTAGAAAATTTAGAAAAAGTGAGCGGTTCCTGAAAGTTAGAGATGGAAGTCTTGTTTCAGTTCTAGATTTAAGAACTATGTAGTTTATTTTGAGTCTAGTAGTGTCATGTTAGATGAGTATCATTATTGCCCTTCCTTTCTAATGAATATCATCTCTATAGACCTTTTGACCAAATTTGATTTTAAGTTTTTAAAAAAAAATAATTTTATGATATCATTATGAATGATACTAAATCATGCGAGGACAATTGAAACATAACATATATTTACTATTACAGTCTGTTGGTATAATGTACACATCGAACAAACGTCCTAAGATAGATAATATCAGTGATACCTATCTTTGGCATTGTAGGCTGGGTCATATGAACAAGAACAGGATAGACAGGTTAATCAAGGACGGTGTCCTTAAAATTAATGATTATGAATCATTACCGACCTGTGAATCATATCTACTTCGTAAGATGACCAAGTCATCTTTTAACGAAAAAGGTGAAAAAGTCAGTGATGTTCTAGGTCTAGTACATAGCAATATATGTAGACCTATGAACATAGGTGCCAGAGGAGATTATTATTACTTCATTATATTTACTGATGACCTATCGAGGTATGGGTACGTCTACCTTATGAAGCACAAATCTAAATCATTTGAAATATTCAAATGATTCTATAGTGATGTAGAAAAATAGACTGAAAAGAGTATTAAAATTTTTCGATCAAACTAAGAAGGTGAATACTTCATCAGTGATTTTTTGACATATCTAGAAAAGAATGAGATTCTGTCACAATGGACCCCATTTGAAATATCTCAACATAATGGAGTGTCAGAAAGGAGGAATCGAACACTATTAGACGTGGTTCGATTCATGATGGGCTTTGCGACTCTGCCAATCTACTTTTGGGGATATGCTCTTGAAACTGCCTACTACATACTTAATAAGATTTCGAGTAAGTCTGTAAATAAAACACCATATGAGATATGGTCGGGACGTGAGCCAGTGCTCTCACAGTTTAGGGTTTGGGGATGTCTAGCTTATGTAAAGCGCTTAAAGATAAACAAACTTGGACCTAGATCCAATAAATATTTGTTCATAGGGTACATTAAGAAACTAAAGGGTACTACTTCTACATTGCTGAAGAATAAAAAGTGCTCGTCAGCAACATGGCAGTCTTTTTAGAAAAAAAATTTGGGGAAGAAACTAATGTCACTAAAATCAAACTTAGTGAAGTTTGTGAGGTAAAAATATCGACACTTACAGAATCAAATTTGATTGGAGAATCAAATTTAGAGCCTGTAGAGATGCCGTTAAGGAGATTCGGTAGAGTACCACATCAATCGGATAGATACTATGATTTCTTGATCCAAAATGATGATCCTGTCAAACCAGATGAGAATGATGAGGATCCGATCATCTACATAGATGCTATGCAAAGATTTGACTCTCAGAAATGACTTGATGCCATAAAATCTGAGATAGAGTCCATAAAGATCAATGGTGTATGGATACTGGTTAATCCATCCGAAGAGATTAAATCCATAAAGTGTAAATAGATTTCAAGAGAAAAGAGGAGCAGACGGAAAGGTGGAGATCTATAAAATCCATCTAGTTATCAAGGGATACCGTCAGCGTTATAGTATTGATTATGACAAGATGTTCTCTCCTGTGCCAATGCTCAAGTCCATCCAAATCATGCTTGCGATAGTGGCATACTTAGATTTTGAGATTTAACAAATAGATATCAAAACCACTTTCCTTAATAGGAAGCTGGAAGAAGAGAGGTATATGATATAGCCTGAAGAATTCACATTATCAGATGAATCTAAAGTATACAAGCTAAATAGATCCATCTATAGACTGAAGCAAGAATCTAGGAGTTGGAATATGCATTTTGATAAGACGATCAAAATATATGGCTTCATTAGGAACGAAGAAAGCCTTGCGTCTATAAGTGGGCTCACAATTCTGTAGTCATCTTCCTTATATTATATGTATATGACATACTGTTAATAGAAAATGACATTTCAGCTTTGCAAAGTGTAAAGCTGTGGCTATCATTATAGTTCTCCATGAAAGATTTGGGAGAAGCATCCTACATCCTAGGGATGAAGATCTATAGAGATAGATCTAGAAGATTGCTTAGGTTGTCCCAATCCACGTATATTAATATCATGCTGAAATAGTTCAGTATAAAAAATTTCAAAAAGAACTATCTACCGATAGGCCAAAAAATTTTTCTCTAAGAAAGATTATTCGATAACTCCTCAGGAGAGAGAGCGTATGAGTAGAATCTTATATGCCTCAATAGTAGAATCTATCATGTATGTTATGATGTATATGAAATCGGATGTAGCCTATTCACTAGGAATGTGAGTAGGTACCAGTCTGATTCAGGAGAGAATCATTGAAAATTGTGAAGATAATTCTTAAGTATTTGAGAAATATTAAAGATCAATGGTTTATCTATAGAGACACTGACTTGAAACTTGTGGGATATACTAATTTAGTTTCAGTCAGATCACGATGACAGTAAAAGTGTATCGGGCTACATGTTCATCATGAACGAAGGAGCAATTTGCTGAAAAAATTTCAAGCAATATACGATGGCTGACTCGATATGCGAAGTGAAATATATTGCGGCATCTAATACAGTAAAGGAAGCTATTGGTTGAAGAAATTCATCACAGAACTTGAAGTGGTTTCCTCTATTGACGGTCCAGTTATACTATATTGTGATAGGACTGGAGCTATAGCATAAGCGAAAGAGCCCAAGTCGCACCACAGAACCAAACACGTTTTGCGACGCTATCATCTTGTCCATAAAATCGTGGATTGAGGTGATGTCAAGTTGAAAAAGATTGATGGAAAAGAGAACTTGACCGACCCCTTCACTAAAGCTCTTAGGATCAAAGAGTTCGATGATCATAAATGGAAGATGGGTATAAGATAATGTCCCAATTAGATTTAGTTCAACTGGGAGTTGTTGAGAATTGTGTCCTAAAATCAATTGACTTATTGTAAATAACTAGATTTTGTATATGAATTATTGATCAATGAATAAAATTATTTTGACTTTTTCATCACAAGATGAACATCTTCATTATTAGAACTCTTGTGTTGTGATGAAGTCCTTAGAACTATATTATGATCGATAAAAGAGAATTTATCAAAGAGTTCTTAAACATATTCACGATCAAATGATACATCATTAATAGAATGATGATATTTATCGAGTGTAGGTCGTTGTGTGTCATATAGGTTGGTTATCTTCGTAACCAAAGAGTATGGAGATACTGGTATAGTATACAAGTGAGATGCAGGAGTACATTGTCACGAAATAAGTGACTCATTTGCAGAACATTCTATCGACAAGAGCAGCTCGCGAAACGTATGGGCATAAGTGTCCCTCAAACCTGAGATCACCATAGTAACTTGCAAGCAACTCACTGTGCTTGGGTACCGGACTACTTGCATTTCTAATGCAGTGATGGAAGGCTACTAGGTACCGTCAAGTACTTGTGAAGTCTGTGTGTAGATCAAGATGAGATTGACCCCTATG
>KE504722.1:375040-396407 GCA_000441515.1 Elaeis oleifera
CCCTTCAACATGAAATAATTTTTAATATTAGGATAGCATTGTCATCTCTAATTAATTTTATGCAATGACTATAATCACATAGCTTTTTATGTAATAGCATCTCCATCTTATTTTTTTTACAAAAGCTCTTTTTTGAATGAATTTGAAAAAGCATCGGGACAAATTCAATAATTACATATGCAATATTATTGGGGATATTTTTAACAAGTATGGATTACCATCACTTAGGAATTTATCAAATACCAACTCTTCATGGTAGTTATTTTACCGTCTCTCTCTAGCAATAAGTATGGGGTCCATCAACTTTTTTACCATCTCTTTCTTCTCTTTTTCATATCAAATATGGTAATCTGATATAGGAATTATTTTTCATGCTAGATTACCCCAACCAAATGGCCCTAAGTTCATTATAACTTTTGAGCTAGGCTCGGGCTTAGATTTATGAAGAAGACATTGGTCCAATTTGGAATAAAGGCAGATGAAAAGGTCTTGATAGAGACACCCATGGTGGGGGTCACCCTCCTTGGACCACTGGAGCTGCATTTGGTTCCTAAATAACTAATCAGGGAGTGACTAAAGCCAAGCAGCAATAATCACCGTTTAACTAATTAATGATGGAGAGGTTAAAGTGTCATTTGGCTACTACTAAATTAAACACACTTTTTTGCTAAGATGGAAGAAATGGTGTTCAGTTGTAAAAAGTATGGTTTAGGCCCATTTTGTGCTTTATGGACCATAATGCCCTCATGCATTATCTCCACTTGGATGAACATGATAAAGAACTTCACCCATCGCATGAACTGTGACCGAAGGTCCACTTGTCCCTGCTGGACATATTGTTTTATAAGTCAAAAATTATCAAAATGATTTCTATTGTGTATCATTGTGAAAACGACTTGAATGCATATCCTCTCATAATTAATGCTCTCTCAACATGACTTATTACTTCCCTATCATGTTTGTTTTACCTTTTCCAGTAGTTCACCATGTTAACTATCATATGGTTTGGGTACCATTTGGATAGGATGGCACATGGAAATGTTCAATATATCTGTGGCTCAATCATGAAGGTCATCATCAAGATCCATCCAATTGCTTGACACAAGGATGCATAGCCATTCCAAAAATGGATCTCCACTAACCATTATATCATCTCCTCTCTAATCTATGAGTACATTCATATGATGTGAAAAATATGAAGAAAAAGAAACATGAAATATAGTATGAGCATCAGGCAGCAGGATGAGAAATTATTGGTTGGACCTGGTCCCAAGTAGACCATGGATAATTTGGTACTTAGGACGAGAGAAGCGGGATTAAATACATGATGATGCATGTTGTTAAGGCGGGAAAGGTATTAAATGGATGATAAGACATATATTAAGAAGGGAAAATGAAAGAAAAGGATTAAATAATCTATGGTCCATTGTGGACTAGATCCAATCAATAATTGATCCAGCTTGGAGGCCTTGCATATGGTTAGTAGGAGTGGTGGCCCTGAGGGAGGGGGTGATAATATATTGTACAATATAACAACGTGATGCTACCAAGTTCACCTTTTAGGATAAGGCAACAAGTCAGGATATGATATGAATGGCATCAGCTACAATAAGTAGGATGAAAAGCAGAGCAATGACTATCATGATATAAAAGCATCCATAGTTGTATGGACATTGTGATCAGCCTTGGGGCCATCACAGTCAAATTTTTTGACCACTATCTTAGGAATGGGTTCAGGTTTGTATTTTTCAGGCTTACGAATGAGTTCTCTTATTTCGCAATGTCAACCATTGGATCTTGCAATAGCTATTTCGAGATCTGTGCAAGTAGATGAAAGAAAGAGATTAAGATGTTTTGAGAGGTGTGCAGCATGCAATCCAACGGCTGACATTACAAAAGAAGGAGAATCATTCTTTCACACAGAAGATGCAACATAAAATCCCCTACATCCCATTCCCTATCTTCCTTCCCATTCTATGGCTTGTAAATACTAGCATCCATTGGACAAATATACAAGATAATAAACACATGCATTTATAAATTCAATTAAACATTACCTAACCGAAGGAAGTTCTTGCAAGATGATCCTATGTAGAATTGTGCCCCTCCACCTCTCATTTGGACCCACTAGAACAAGTGGTCATCCTCATCTTGATCCTCTATCCACATATTGAAATATCCTGCTTGCTTCTTACGAAATTATGAGTCATGCAACAATGTCATGACAGTAGTCCCACCTCCAAAGGATATGATGTGGTTGTGAATGTCAAAGGCCTTCTCCATGTCATTTCTAAGTTGAACATGCCAATTATTGAGCCTATCTGTGTCCTACTAGTATGTCCAGTTTTGAGATCTTTGATACTCATTTTAATTATAGCTTAGCCCTTGATAGGGAGCTACAAACTTATCCATAATAGAATATCCGAAGTTGATGAGATAATAATTCCCTAAAATTGTATGCGAAGATGCTAAGCGGTAACAAGATATGTCATATAAAAATGCTAGGTGTATACCATGTGGAATAGTGAAGCCTCCCTCTTTACACCATGGCGCTCGGCAATCACATGTTGGCTGCGGAACCCTCCCATAGTGCATACAAACATATACTAGTAATCAAATGAGCACACATTCACGACATTTTGGATGTGATTCCCTTTCTACTTTGATAGCATCCTTGCTTGCTCTTGTGAATTATTGCGGAAGATTTTCGACCACGTACGGACAGGGCTGGAATAAGCCAGAGACCACCGAAGCAACGTTCCTACAAATAATTTGACTGGAGATGGCTCTGGCGAGGACTCTCCAACGATCAAGTCAGAAATCTAGCACAATAGAGAAGAAGGAATCTAGCACAAAAGAGCATAGGGTGTACTGAGTACAAGCGGGTGTACCTGGAGGTCTCTTTCTTACCTCCATTTATAGGGAGATTAATGATGATAAGCCATACATATTATATCAATTGGCAAGTCATCTTTCGTCTGACGTGCAGCCGATAAAGGGGACGACATGACATGGGCTTAATAGGCATGTGGGCGGCGACTGAGATGGCGGTGATATATCCTGATTTGATATATTTAGACAAAAATCTTTATTAATCCTTGAGCTTGTTCGTGGGATGGTTGTTTGCTGTCCAGTGCCCGATCTCTCCTTGAGCGTCGAAGTCAGAGGACCAACAAGAGTTTCTACTATTAAATGGGAGGCATCGACCAAAGAGGGGGATCGGTCGATTGGCTTGAGTTTGTCCATCCACTAGTTGGTAGGGATCGAAATCGATAGTGGAGATACGAACACCAGAAGGCTTCCCGCAGGATCTTATTCGAAGTGTTGATATTATAGAAGCTAACCTTTTAGGAATGATTAGTTGTAATAGTAAAAGACCCCTAATCTAGTTAGGAGTAAGAATTGGTCAAGAATTCCAGAAAATAGTTGTGCCTTTTCTGATTCAATACTCAGTGCCCAGAAGTTATCCTGAGAGGGATCAGCCACCGTATGATTCGATGAGGTATGAAAATATGTGGCTGGATTAGGGGATCGGTATTTCCACTTTAGCCAAAGTCCTTCTAAGAGAGGATTGAGGTCAAAGGTGAAAAGACAAAGGATTATTATGACTGTACCCTATCGTATAGAGTCATGTGAGGTATTTAAATATCTCTGACAGTAGCCATAAATTGGCTCAGCATGCAGTTAGCCGTGAAAGAGACGGTGATAAGATATGGTGTGCGACAGATAAGCAGAGGAACACGATCGAATGACAGAGCCTTTTGGATCAATAGAAGGGATCGTCAGACATTCTTCTGCTTGAATTTCGGATAGGGATCTAGGAGGACATGGTGGTACCGAACCCCTATAAAGGGGATCGATTCTCTCAACCCTGCTTGGCAAGGTGCGTTTTGAGATTCCATTAGTGGTTGGTCTGGAA
Source organism: Elaeis oleifera (assembly GCA_000441515.1). Taxonomy (NCBI): domain Eukaryota; kingdom Viridiplantae; phylum Streptophyta; class Magnoliopsida; order Arecales; family Arecaceae; genus Elaeis; species Elaeis oleifera. The sequence goes on from KE504722.1 coordinate 378,960, forward strand.
GAATCGCCGACTAAGTATCTTTGAGGAGCATTCGCAAGAAAAAAGACGGATAACACCACACATTGCTGGAAGAGATAGAACCGATCCTCCCATAGGGATTCGGTAACGAGATCTGCCTTCATCGACTGCTGGACAGAATCGATTTTCTTTATAGCAGTTCGGCACCGTCATGTCCTCTCCGATTCTTATCCAAAATTCAAATAGAAGAATGCCTGATGATCTCCCCTGTTGATCCGAAAGGCTTTTCATCCAGTCGCATCGCTCTGCTCACCTGTTGCACACCATATCTTATCACCGCCTCTTCACAGCTAACTGCGCGCCGAGCCAAGTTATGGCTACTGTCAGAGATATTTAAATACCTCACGTGACTCTATACGATAGGGTACAATCATAATGACCCTTTGTCTTTTCATCTTTGATCTCAATCCTCTCTTGAAAGGACTTTGACCAAAGTAGCAACATTGATCCCCTAATCCAGCCACATATTTTCATGTCTCATTAGACCATACGGTGGCCGATCCTCCCAAGATAACTTTTGGACACCAAGTATTGAACCAGAAAAGGTGCAACTATTTTTTGAAATTCTTAACCAATCCTTACTTCTAATCAGATCTAGGGTCTTTTACTATTACAACTAATCATTCCTAAAAAGTTAGCTTCTATAATATCGACCCTTCAAACAGAATCCTGCGAGAAGCCTTCCGGTGTTCGTATCCTCGCTGCCAATCTCGATCCCTACCAACTAGTGGATGAACGAACTCAAGCCAATCGGTCAATCCCCTCTTTGGCTGATGTCTCTCATTTAATAGTAAAAACTCTTGTTGGTCTTCTGACTTCGGCATTCAATGAGGCATCGGGCACTAGACAGTAGACAACCATCCCACGAACAAGTCCAAAGGTTAATAAAGATTTTTGTCTAAATATGTCAAGTCAGGATACGTCACCGCCATCCCAATTATCGCCCACGTGCCTACTGAGCCCATGTCATATCGCCCACACTATCGGCTGAATGTCAGGCGAAAGACGACTTGTCAATTGACATAATCTGTATGGCTCATCATCATTAATCCCCCTATAAATGGAGGTAAGAAGAAACCCCAGGTACGCCCGCATATGCTCAATATACCTTGCTCTTTTGCAACTCCCTCTCCTTCTTCTCTGTTATGCCAGATTCTTGACTTGACTGTTGGAGGGTCCTCGTCGGAGCTAACTCCGATCAGAACTTATTTTGCAGGAACACCGCTCGATGGTCCTTGGTTTATTCCAGTCGTGTTCGTACATGGTCGGATATCTTCCGCAATATGAATCATTGTTAAGGATGTGCATGCCCTAAATAACACCTGTCACATTTTGCAAGAAAATATGGACTTATTCCGCAACAATAATATGGGATAACACAAGATTGAAAAAATTGCCAACTTGAACTCCTTTCTTCTTGTTTTGTGTTGGATATGAGAATGACCAATAGGATCCTAGCTAAAACCCAACAATCTAGGGAGACCATCAGCCGATATTTTAACAATACACCCTAAAATTTTATTAACGTTCCAAACCAAATTTGAAGTATGCGCATTTTCGAGAAAAGATGTTCTCTCAAACACTATATAAAATTAGTATGTAATCCACACTGCATGACGGGGTTCAAGTGAAATGAAAGAAAAGACACCAGATATTTGTCAATATTTTTTTATGATGAAAGATATAGTATGCTTTTAGTTAATGAACTTAGTTCGGTCTTAATCTTCATCAACTGTAGGTTGTATCATAAAGAAAACAAAATATCAAAAAACAATATAAGATTGAAAATACCTAGCTACAAGAGGAACGCGATTTAACCAGGGTTGAGGTTTAACTAGCATAATAATGTTGCTCGTATTTCTTTCCTAAATAATTTAAACCATGGTTATAAGATTAATGTGCATTGTCTGATTAAAATTGACCGCTCAAAACATACCGCTGTTTAGCTGGCCAATCGAATGATAACCAGCCCTCACCAGGATTTAATGAGGAGCCAAATTCCACGTAGGAGACCATGGCGAGCAGACCGAAGGGATGACATATTCGCAACCTGTGGTGCTGAAAAGTGCGTGCAAACAAACCACTAGACAGCAGTGCTCCTATGCGCGTGGGTCCAACCGTGGTCTCCACATTGTCATTCAAAAAAGTTCAAATCCTGGGCTCCCCACGAGCGCCTCACCGCCAACCCGAAACCCCACCTGGCCGCCCAATCTAACCGCGTCCAATTCTTGCGGAGCAAGTCCAGCACATCCCTCTTCCGAGCACGCGCATACAACCCCTATGCGGAAACAATCTCGGCCGTCATAATGATCCACAGAAATCCATCTTATCCGCTCGTATAGACGGGTTCAATGCAGCACTTCGACTCCATATTCGAACGGCTGTTATTTACCCTTATACAAACTTCTCTACAAATATTTGCTCTCTTATCATCGACCGGAGGAGTCCACAGAAACCCAGCTCCGTATACCTCCCAACGAGGCCCTCCTCCAAGAAAACCCAATTACCATCCTACCCTCCCGCTCCTACCCTCATGGCCTGGTAAACAACTCAACATATCGAGGCTATTACGTCATTCACCCACCACCGGTTCCGACTTTCGAAAGAAAATGCTGTGGCCCGTAAACCGAACCGGTCCACTTCGAACCGCTAGGAGTAAAACCTCGTACTTTGTGTATAGCATACGGCAACCCGGTTTGGCGCCCATACCGTGCGCGCTACTAGGGGTCCGCCAGGCAGTGCCGTTCCGAAATTTCTCCACCCTCTCTTCGCCTCTTCGCTGCTCTCCTCTCGAGTCTCGACTCCTCTTCGCCCTCCCTGAAACCTTTCGGGGTTATTGCGAAGAAACCCTCCTTCGATCGGCGCCAACCCTCGATTGCGTTGTTCGGAGGAGGAGGATCCGATGGCGGAGGACGCGGTGGCGCCCGGAGCATCGCCGGCGGCAGTGGCTGCCGCGGGGACGATCGGGAGCTCGGTGATTCCGATCGTGAACAAGCTGCAGGATATCTTCGCCCAGCTTGGCAGCTCCTCCACCATCGATCTGCCTCAGGTGTCGGTGGTTGGGAGCCAGAGCAGCGGGAAGTCGAGCGTGCTCGAGGCGCTTGTCGGCCGGGATTTCTACCGCGGGGGTCGGATATTTGTACTAGGAGGCCGCTCGTGCTCCAGCTCGTGCACTGCCCCCGGCGGCCGGAGGTGGCGGAGGGGGCGGACGAGTGGGGGGAGTTCCTCCACTTGCCCGGGAAGAGGTTATACGATTTCTCAGAAATCCGGCGCGAGATCCAGGTGATAAGGGTTTAACACTGCTTTTTTTAGGGTTCTTGGATCGATACACCTTTTCCCCTCTTCTTAAGAGTTGTTTGGCATGGCTGCTTGTAAGAACTGTTAAGGGTTATAATAGCTTGTTCTCCGCATTACTTTTTGTTACCTGTTATGGTGATTATTGGGAGAGTTTTTTAGTGGATTGGGGTTTGTTGAGAACGCCATTGGCATGGATCTTTCTTTCTTTCTTTTTCAGTTTACCTTTCTAAACAGTTGTAATGGTTGAGAAAAACCTGAATTAAACATAAAACTATATGCCTGGGATTGGCAATGCTTGCTATCGGGTATTCATGTTCACAAAAGATACGGGTGCTGTTTTTGGTTTAGCTAGCAGGTTCCTTTAGCTACACCATTTTTAATTGCTCAATGGAAGCTTTGCTGCATTGAATCCAGATTTATGCGAAGGCAATTTGTCATCTTCAGTGTTTTTAGTGTGTCATAAAAATCTTTCAAGCATCATAAGATAGAAAAGTTATTTGCAACATCATGGGATCAAATGCAGATTTAACAATACCTGATATGGATCACTTGAAAAATTGTATCACACAGTACTTTTGTTAATGCTTTTGAATTAGTAGTTCTGATGATAAACTCGTGTTTAACTCTGTTAATGTATTGTTTCTTCTTTAGTTATATAAGATACCATCTTCACTTATGTAAAATTCACTATCCTAGGCCTTTTGACTAATTTTAATCTTTATCATCTGCCTCAAGCTGTTAGTTTCTATGAGTTGTAACGTTATATGTCAACCAGTCATTCTTGTTTAAGAAGTGCTTCTGTTTTTTGTGCTTAAAACTCACTTTTCAGACAAATTATTTTGTGGTTGCATTAGTATAGTTATTTTTTTGGGTATTCTGCGATAATTTGTCATGGTGGTTGTGCCTTTATCTTGTGCCAAGCCATGAGTGTACTCTTTATTACTTGCAGGCTGAAACAGATAAGGAAGCAGGAGGGAACAAGGGAGTTTCTGACAAACAAATTCGCTTGAAGATTTTTTCTCCTAATGTTCTGAATATTACTTTGGTTGATTTGCCTGGAATAACTAAAGTGCCAGTTGGTGACCAGCCAAGTGACATCGAGGCAAGAATTAGAACTATGATCTTGTCATACATTAAACACAGGACTTGCATAATATTAGCAGTCTCACCAGCGAATGCAGATTTAGCAAATTCTGATGCACTTCAGATGGCTAGGATTGCTGATCCAGATGGTAAGTTTATTAAAAAAAATCATAATTTAAATATTAATTTTGAGTTTTAACTTTTAACCGTTTATTAAACAATACTAGCAGCTGTGGTAAAACAGTGGAATGACCTTTCTTCTTTGGGAACAGGTTCTCGGACTATTGGTGTCATCACGAAGGTCTTATTGTTATTTCATAATTCTATGTTCTAAAAATTGTCATAATTATTCTGGGATGAGACATAACTTCCATCTTTATGGTTCAGTTAGATATAATGGATAGAGGCACTGATGCCCGCAACTTTTTATTGGGAAATGTGGTCCCCCTCAAACTTGGATATGTTGGTGTTGTGAACCGTAGTCAACAGGTACCTCTTTAATTCGATGAAATGGGAAGTCTAAAATGACCAAATTTCCATGGTATTTCTCAGTAAATTTGTGTACATATGTGTAATTACATACAAACAGTTTTTCAGATTAGTTTCATGTACTATTCCTAGAAGGAATAAAAACAAGTGAAACAATGCAACTTAGCTAGCAATAAATAATTGTTTGAAGATGAGCTGTTGTAACTTGGAACCCAGATGCTTAAAAATTGTTCAACTGCAACTATGAGTTTTGACTATTTACCATGCTCCATGAATGCTTTCATAAGTGACGTGTCCCAAAATGCATCCATATTCTTCATTTAACTTCAAAGAACTTCTATGTGCCTATATATTGGTTCAAACAAATAAAAGTAATTCAAAACCAATCCTAATTATCCATTTAAATTTTAACCTTTATCCTAGAAAATAGATCTGTGGGCATCTAAGCTATTCCCGTATCTGGAATTTCATATTGTGTTTTAGAAGTTGTTCCACAGAAGTCTGAAAATACATTTGTGTGTATACAAGTACTTAATGTTGGTTAGAAACCCAGGACAAGTTATGTGAATCTTGGACAACTGTAATAACTAGAAGTGAGAAGTTGTCTGGCAACCTTTTCTTTTATTTTTTCTAAAGAAATAGGTTCCAATCTAGCCAATTCATAGATGTGCACACATCCGTTCATGATTCTCTAATTTATTTCTTGCTTGATGATGCAGGACATTAACTTTAACCGTAGTATCAAAGATGCATTGGCCTTTGAAGAGAACTTCTTCCGCAATCAGCCTGTATTTTCTCAGAACATTCTTACTTTCTTAACTATCATTCTTTTCAAATATATATGAAGTTCTCACACTGTTTGTAGGTGTATCATGGTCTTTCTCACTGCTGCGGCGTTCCTCAGTTAGCCAAGAACTGAATCAGGTAAATATCACAATAACCTTTATTACCAAATGACCATTATTGAGATAATTAGGCTCTTCTTTATTGACCATGACCAGCAAGGCTTTTCCCATATCTGACATTTTGGTTATCCTTTCCTAGCTCCATGAAAACAGTTTCTGGTCTTGTACCATTTGGTTAGCCATACTCATTAATCCTGATAGGAAATTCCTGAATGCACTATTATCTGCAGATTTTAGTACAGCATATCAAGACTGTCCTTCCAGGACTGAAATCTCGCATAAATGCTCAATTGGTGGCTGTAGCAAAGGAGCATGCTGCTTATGGTGATGTCGCAGAGTCAAAGGTATATGCTTTTTTTCTTTTTGTTACTGTGGCACATAGTAATGATACCCTTTTTGTATTCAAATGCCCTTAAATCATATAAGGATGCTTTTATCTGGTCACATCATAGATCACTTGCAACTATGTGATAGAAAGGAGTGTCGTCATACATTCTTTTGAAAGATATGATCCTCAATGTCCCAAGTTGAATTTAAGCATTTTGGCGAAAATTTCAAAATTGAGAAATGCTTGTATTTGTTTCTTTGGAAAGTTACAATAAAGGCGCATGCCTCATCAATGTCTTCTATTGTGGATTTTGTCATATTATACAATTATTCAGTAAGAATATCTGGAGACTGGATGAAGATGGTTGCCATTCAACTTTCTTTGATGTTTACTAGATGCCCTAGAATCCCTTCAAATAAATCCTAAAAGAAGTTTTTTCACGTTTGCTAAAATACCTTAAACAAGTGGCCAGCCCCTCCAGGAGAAGAGAAGAGAGGCACAGGTGAAAGGCTGTGTTGTTACCTCACTTCTCTCCTTCTCTCTACATAAGATATTCTCACAAGCAAAAGAAGGCTGATATGATGATTTAAACAAGTAACCCATGTTGTTGCTCATCCAACCCTCCAATGACTCCTAAGCTCTTTTAATCTCATCACACTTTAAAAACCCACTGAGGACCCGACACAATACTGTAAACAACAAAAGCTAATAACTAAAGGCTAGAAAGAGTGATTGGCTTCTGTGGAACTGATTTTGTGAAATATCATCCTGAAAATGGTGTCCTATGATGAATGTGAAATGTCACAGCTCTGATGCATCAATGTCTTTTAGAGTTTCAAAGAATGCTTCATTCTTGAGATGGTGCAATTTTTCTTTCACTATTATGTATCCATTTTGTTATGGTTGGCCAGCTAAGAAGATTATGTGTTGGAAAGAATAAATTCTTGCATATCCATCCATATATTTCAAGAATGCTTAAAGATGTTGCTTGAATATCAAAATTCATGCTACAATTGAACAATGCCGACATTTTTTTAATATGGACAAGGGATGATTTACTCATTTGAATATTAACCTTCAGCAAGTACAAGAATCTGCTAATGCATCATGAGAGAGACACTAAATTCTTGCATTGGTAAAGGATTAAACAAGCTAAAATAATGGCCTAAACAATGCAAGGAATATTGATCTTGACAACAATAAACCACAGATATCAGATGATTCGAGTTATTGTTAAGCATAATGTTTTAGGTATATGACAGCATTTTCTTGGCGTGCCTTCAATACATAACCAGAAATGCTAAATACCACCTGGCAAGAATACTCTCACTTGAGCATCAGCAAGCTTTATTTCAGAAACTAAACTCTCCTACATTTTTTTTTTTTGTAGCATCTTACATTTATTTATTATCTAACAAACTGTAAACTTCTAAGGATTTGCTCCTGTAAATTTGCAATCATGTGCTTCAGCTTTCAGTGGTGCTTGTATGCATTTATAGTAATGCCATGACAATTGATATATTATTATTAATCATATGATATTCATTGCCTGCTTGATTTTCGCTGCAGGCTGGTCAGGGAATCAAACTCTTGAACATTCTTACAAAATATTGTGAAGGTAATTGGTTTTGCTGATTTTCTTATAAATGGTCTGTCTTCCTTTTATACGCATGAGATCATGGTTTTTTCCACAATTCACTTGACATATATGTTCTTAAGTTTTCCAATGACCTGATCATGGAACTTGTGCCTAAACCTTTTATTATTTTGCAACCTTGATGTACAATGGATTCATAAATGCAAACTTGCACTGAAGAAAATAAAAAGAGCAAAAGTGGGGTGTTATACTTGTTAATGCTTGAATTTATTGTACTTCTATTTGCACCATATTTGTGTGTTTTGTCATGTATTATTTACATTCTTGGAACTTGTCATTATTGTTTGTTGCAGCTTTTTCATCAATGGTGGAAGGAAAAAATGAGGAATTATCCACAGCGGAGCTTTCTGGTGGAGCACGAATACACTATATTTTCCAGTCCATCTTTGTGAAGAGTTTGGAGGTCCACATAATTACTTTTACATGTTAAGTTTGAAATATTATCTGTTAGATATATTTCAAACTTTCACCAATTTTTGTTTTAGAGTTGTTCACTACCTTCTTGATTTTGAAAGTGCTGTTTGCTTAAAACAGTTTAACCAATAATATTTATAGGATTCTTATGTGAATGTGCTTTTCTCTTGGTTGCTTCACTTTTGAGCTTTCTTTCTTCCTTTATGTCGAATATCATTGCTGACTCACTGTGTTCTGTTTAAGGAAGTTGATCCTTGTGAAGATATAACAGACGAAGATATCCGCATGGCTATCCAAAATGCAACTGGTCCTAAAAGTGCTTTGTTTGTACCAGAGGTGATAGTTGTCAACTGATATCATGCTTCTTTGGATGCGAAGAAAGAGGTTTACATTCTGCTTTTATCCTCTTGTTTGAATGCTTACGGTGTTCATTTTTCTGGAACAAATATTTAGGTGCCATTTGAGGTTCTTGTACGAAGGCAAATAGGCCGTCTGTTAGATCCAAGCCTTCAGTGTGCAAAATTTATCTACGATGAATTAATTAAGGTATAGACTCATTCCAAATTTAAATATAATAAAAAATTTAACTTGGTACTGAATTATTCCTTTGCCTTTTCTTCTTCAACTTCATTGTAGATGAGCCACCGTTGCTTAGCTAGTGAGCTTCAGCAGTTTCCAGTCCTTCGAAAGTGCATGGATGAGGTAGTCGGGAATTTCTTAAGAGAGGGCCTTCAGCCTGCAGAGACGATGATAACCACATTATTGAAATGGAGGTTAGGAAAGATAATGGTTTCATTCTGTTTTGTGCTTGGTGGATACTTTCTGTGAATTGCATGAAAGAGAACAGGCCTGAAAAGCTTGCATTCATCAATGCTTCGTATTTCCCATTTTTTCTTCCACTTATCAATTTTTGTATGCTGACTGCTAACATTCATTCCTTAATTCAATTTGTTATGAAACTAGTTTGGTTTTAATCACATCCCTCACTGGATTATGTTGTGAAGAGGTTTGTTGAACTGTCTCAACAACTTATATGAATTGTTAAAAACCCTGTGACATGTAACACTACTAAGGGCTGTACCCTCCGATCCCCAAACAAAGGACAGTATCTTACTGTAAGATGCCATATGCGCCAGAACTTAACATGTGCAAACCTTCAAGCTTAGACAATGAAATAACATGTATTTCCTCTTTTGTCACCAATGAAATGTTTCCTAGATATAAAAATTGAATGAATTGCCAACCTTTTGGCCTTATCTGGTCAATAGCTGTGAGAAAATTGGCTAATATCGTGCCATTTTGTGCTGTATTCTTACTTTTTAGCCTTTTCCTGTAATACATTTGTTCTCTTCTTGGAATTGGGCTGTATGCATTTTCACTGATCCAGTGGATGTGTGCGTTGATTTGAGTACTTGATTTTGCAGATGGATTATATAAACACTTCACATCCAAATTTTATTGGCGGCAGTAAGGCTGTAGAAATTGCACAGCAGCAAGTTAAATCTTCTAGGTTATCAGCATCAGTGCCCAGATCTAAGGTGCTTTTTCTCTTTTCTTAATGTTCCTGAGTATGCCAAATCTTGAATCTTTAATGTTTGCTGGTGTTTGGACTTCGAGCTGAACTAACAGAAATGATAAATTGTGTTGGATATTCTATCACGGCATATTTGCTTTTTCACTATTGTTTGTTTTAGTGTTGTTTATTATATAATGTTAGATCAAGGCCTTATTCTGAACAAGACTGAAACTTATGTGTAATTCCCCCTTTTTCAAAATTGCTATTCTAAAGTAGCTAACTACAGACTAGACTTAGGGGTATGTTAATTCTATGAAACTCTATTTATTTTTCCTTTTTTCATAAGAACTTATTGAGAACATATAGCAATACTGTTGGACTGGCTAACTGTTTGAGAATTTAAACATTCCATGTTTGCTGCTTTTAGTGGAAGTATAGATCTTTTAAGCAAACACAAATTTGCAAACCCAACCATAACAATCAAGAACTTGTTTTGACCTTCGAAGACCAGGTGTATATATCCACATTTCCTTGGCCTGATATAGGTTAAAGAAATAGACCCATTTTGTTCAAAGTCTTGGCTACCTTGACTCTTTGATTTCATGCCTAACTGTTTCATGCAATTTTCATTTTTCAAGTCAAAAAGACCAGCAGCCCTTTGGAAGAGCAATAGTCGTGTTTGGCCTATTGGGCATGTGATTCCTCCTCCTAATGCAACGTTCATCCTGTCATTTTATTGCTCTTTGGTATTATTGTCTATTGTAAGTTTCATTTAAATCTTATTACAGTTTTTGATTTTGTTTTTGCCAAATAAGCTTTAAAGTACATCCTCAAATTTAAGAATGGAAAGCATGTTATTGGGTCGCAATTTAAAAACTTTTTTGGAAAAGAAAAAGCTATTTGCTTTTGGTACAGTCTCCCTTTCAACTCATTTTAAGTGACTTTTGTTACTAAAATCCATCTTTATGAACTGTATTTCTAGTTCAGATAATTCAGTTGTGATATTCTTGTTAGATAAGATGCCTACAACATAAACCTCATGAATCATTGTAATCCAATTGCATCTGAACATCTGTCTTCTTATTGTAAGATAATTTCACATGTATTTGCAAATAGGCCAATGAGATTGTTAAAGAGGTCATGAGCATCTGATTGAGAGGGATTATGATCGTTTGACAACTATTTTTGCCATGCGATTTACAAACGGATGCATGCATATATTTAAGAGTTAAACGCACAAGTTATCAGATCATGCCAAAAATCTATGATGTCCTTGTTGTTTTCTTTAAACTTTATCCTTTCTTGAGATATCCTTAACAATGTTATTTTTGGAAGAAAATATGAGACAGTAGTTTCATGTGAAGAAAGAAAAATGAAAAGAAGGTTTGTTGTTGGAATTGTCATAGGGTTGATGTTAGTGACCATGGGTTTCATATAACAGTTGAGTATTTGCATCTAATCTAGCCTTGAATTTTATTGGTGAATAACAAATTACCTTATATTATTTTCTTCACCATTATTTTGATTTCCTTGGGTCAAGCTTTTTCGTGAAAACTACTGTTTCTTTCCCTGATATGTTTTTGGCTTTATCAGATCATGCCAAAAATTTATGATGTTCTTGTTGTTTTCTTTAAACTTTGTCCTTTTTGAGATATCCTTAACAATATTATTTTGGAAGAAATATGAGACACTAGTTTCATGTGAAGAAGAAAATGAAAGTAGGTTTGGTGTTGGAATTGTCATAGGGTGATGTTAGTGTCCCTGGGTTTCATATAACAGTTGAGTTTTAGGCTTTTAGCATCTAGTCTATGCCTTAAATTTTATCGGCAAATAACAAATTACCTTATTTTATTTCTAAACCATTATTTTGATTTTCTTCAGAACTGGTTAAGCTTTGTCATGAAACTACCGTTTCTTTCCTTGTATGCTTTTGGCTTTATCTTGGAGCAACAATATATGTTCTGTTGCAGGATGGAATAGATTCTGATAAGCTACAATCATCTGAAAAGAGTCTCAAATCTCGAGCTATCCTTGCCAGATCTGCTGCAAATGGTGCTGTTTCTGATGCCCTTCAGGTCAACTTTTGTTTCTATGCTCTTATTATTAATATTCGATATCGCATGAGATATGCAAATATGTTCTGTCTGATGTGGTTTTTTATCTTCTGTGTTTTCTGGGTAATGACCAGGGAGTTCGACCTCCTGGAGATCCTGAAAGGCCCGGTTCATCTGGTAAGCAAAATTTTTAGGTTTAATTTAGAGCAAGGAAAGGTGTAAAAGTCCAATTTTTGATGCCTTTGATTATTTCACCATTGAAAAGAAAAAAAAAATATATATATATATATATAAGCAGGAGTTGGATATCTTATTTCTAGGGAGAAGTATTAGAACTTAATGCAGAATATCTCCCTCTAGAACTAATCTGAACTATCAAATAGGAAGGGTTCTTTTTTGAATTTCTTATTAGTCACATGCACTTGATATCTGGTCAATTTTAGTTACATTAAGCTCCTCAGCCACCATTGTGCATTCTTGTGTGCATAGCCGTGAAAATTTGGACTTATATTGCAACTACACCAAACTTCCTCAGTACCATCTAATTTTGTGACTGCAGGAGGTACAAGTGGATCAAGCTGGGGGATTTCATCAATTTTGGTTCTAGTGAGGATCGTGCACCTGCAAAGAAAGTTCAATGAACAAGTCTTACAATACCCCTTCTCACACCTTTGAACATTCCCTCACTATGATCCAGTTAAGGGAGGTAAGTGTTCTTGCATCTTGTCTAACAACTGCTTGCTTCATTATTTGGTTGCATGTATCCAGTGTGTAATTTATGTTGTTATTGCTCAGCCACCAGTCGTCTTAAAGCCGTCTGAGAATCAGACAGAGCAGGAGGCTTTGGAGATAGCTATCACAAAAATGTTATTGAAGTCGTATTATGATATTGTAAGAAAAAATATCGAGGACTCTGTGCCAAAGGCAATTATGCACTTCCTGGTAAATGGAGTTATTTAGGATATGAAGAATCTGTTAATCTGTTTGTGTTTATTTTTTTATTCCAGCTGATCCATGTGTTCTGTTAAGATATAAAAATCACATTTCTTCCAGTTTCCTGCATCCTTGCCTCTTGATTTCAGATTGTCTAACATTTAGAAAGTTTAAACTTCATCTGTAAGGAGAATATATAAATGTTCTAAGCACTTAAATAAACACATAGATTTACAGTCGTTTTAACACCATTAAAGATCAAGTGCAGTATGTTTAGGTTAATTTTGACTTGAAGATGCAACTCTAGTCTAGTCAAGTCATGATATTGATTTATTTGCATGTGGTATTTTCTTTGGCTGTTGTTACTGCATAACTTGGTATTTTTAACAAAATATTGTTGTAATCAATGTTATAAGTTTTGGTCCTGAGCCCAGCCTTACCACTACGACATGGTAGGTACAGTTCACCCTTGCACCGACACATGGTATTATATTGGAGATGGGATGGCAAAACCATGTGTTGGTATGGAGGTGCACCATGCCCTTGTATAGGTTCCAACAATTTCCATGCTGCTTGGTATGGTTCAATACTTGAAATTTTGGATGTGGTTGCATTATAGAACTACTAACTAATGTTGTCGATTATAAATTTAGGTCCCCTTTGGCATTGTTTTCAAAGGGGCAAAGAGTGCTTCTTGGAGGGACAAAAGCTCTTTTGGGTGATTTTGATGTGTTTGGCAAAAAATTTAATAGCTTTCTACTTCCTCTAAAAGCTTAAAAGGTCTACCAGGGCAAGCTCTGATTTTGGATCTTTTGGGTAAAAGCTCTATTTCACATACATGAGGAAGATGTTCTCATTTTAATAAAAATTCCACAGAGACAAAAAAACTCATGATAATGTAATAATGATATAAGTAGTAATATAATATTATTATATTATGTTATTCATAAATAATATATTTCAATAACTTATTATATATTATTATATTATATTTAATTATATTATAATAATTTACAAAATATTAGAAGATAACATTCTTATAATATTTTATTATATTATAATGTAATAGTGTTATGGAAATATTTATATCATATATTTAATTATATTATATAGACTAAAATATCAAAATAAATAACTTATAAATTAAGAATGCTTTATAATATTGGTTTCTATAATACAGTCAAATAATTGAAAGCAGTACATGATGTCTTTTATTGTCATTTCGTAATAATAAAAGCACTTTCTCGGTTTACTGAGCAATAGATGTTAAAGTTCTATAATACTTCAGAAATGTGGTTACCAAACTGTGATCAGATTTTTATTAAAAGCTCTACCAGCAAGAGCTCTACTGTCCAAAGCTCTATAGATTTTTTTTAAAAAAACCTTTGCTACCTATAGCAATGCCAAATGGGTCTTTCATGTTCAACAACATAGAGAAACTTAATCATGAATTATTATAATTTCTGTTGCTAAAATAGGTGGAGTTCGTTAACTTAGTAACTGGAAGTTCATAACTCATTGCTTCCTTGTGCATGTGCAATATGAAAGACTGTACTTGCATATTTACCTATATATTGGGTGTTTCTGCATGCACTTTGAGACATTCGCTCCATGTTTCCCTTGTTTGGCAAAATGATTCTGTTCCTGAATGTGTTCCGATGAGCACCGAATTATGTCAAATTCATCCCAAGCACCATTCCATTGACTGCATTGTATGACATGTTATTGTGATTTGTTATTATTTACTGCAAATTTATGAGTACTCCTATTATTTTATGTATCAGTCATTGTTATGTCATTATGTGTCCATGTTGCTTCTTGTTTCTTTCCCCTTTTCCTATGTAATATATAATCCATACTAGATATTTTCTAATATTAATGACAAACAAATGTTTTAATGAATGATTGATATAGACTTCTTTCAGATTTGGATGGATTTAAATTATTTGAATTTGTTGTCAACTTGATGTTTCAGTTTGTCAGCTTGATATTTCTCAATCTGCTCCTTGCATAATATGTTTGACTACTTGCGATGAAATATTGCATTTAGAAAATCAGTGGTGAAAGTGGAAACCCTATATAACTATAGTTATAGTTAATACTTGTGAGACTACTAATTCCTTTGCCACTTGTCCAGGTTAATCATACAAAGCGGGAGCTGCATAATGTTTTTATTAGAAAACTTTACAGGTATAATGGCTGATCACTCTTGAAACTATGATTCTAAGCCCGTTTCATTTCATTTATGACAATTCTCAATTATACCACTAAACTTCAATGTCCCCACAGCTTAAACTGGGAAATTAAGATCCATCAGTATATCATTGTTCTCTGGGGAAAAAAAAAGTTAAGAACCTTGTGTGATGGTTGTGTTGTCAACGCAGAGAAAACCTCTTTGAAGACATGTTAAGAGAACCTGATGACATAACTGCTAAAAGGAACGGATCCGGGAGACACTCAGAGTTTTGCAACAAGCTTACAGGGTAGGCATTATTCTATCTAAAAGCTGGAACACTAATGTGTGATTAAATATTTGAATCTATGCTTCTGTGCTTATTTAATTCTTTTGGTGACCAGACATTGGATGAGATACCACTTGAAGCTGAGACTGTTGAGAAGGGTTGTATTCTAGACACTGATGGAACTGGTCTGCCAAAGACCCACGGGCTTCCTTCATCGTTCTATACTAGTAATGACTACAGCACATCATATGCTGCTTCTCCTAAGAATCCCAGATCCAGGAAGTCAGCTCATTCAGGAGAGCAACCATCACCATTGTATTCAAATGCTGATGCCAATGGATTGGGACCCTATCCAAGAATGGATGCATGAGTTGTTGGATCTATTAATATTCCATACTGAAGTTTAGTGGTGCATTAAAGCATGCATAAAGTTGGTTTTGCTTCCTCAAGGAATATCTAATTTATTCTTTAGTGCTGGTTCGTATCCAGTGAGAGCAGCGCAATTAGATATTTGCTTGATGTATAGGAAACATATTCATTTATTTTCATCAACATATTTGTTAAAAAGTTCACCAATGAGAAATAACATGGCTGTTCCTTTATGACTCGAGAAGATTTTCCTTTTTGTTGCAGATTAGCTACTGATAGCTGTCAGAGGCCATATAAGAAAGCAGTGGTGTAAAGTTCTAGCACAACCTCGTTGATGCTATTGATGTATGTCAATGGCATGCTAATTATTGTCTCGTGTTAACATTGAGGTTTGTATCATTCCTCAAGTATTAGAATGCGGTATTTCCTCGGGAACTGATTTTCAGTTTGTATAGCTTGTAAGATTAGACATCAGATTTTGTGTGTTGAAGCATTATCATGAAGTGTTCTTGTATGCTTTATGTGGCATGCAGGATTCTGCTTCCCTCCGTCTGGACAAAGATGGAATTAGCAGAAATGGGCTGCCTAGAAGAGCAGACTGAAGTGGAGCGTAGTTGTAGTCAGGGAAATGGCCTTAGGCAGCATGAACAGATTTTAGATGCTGAAACTTGGATCAAAGTGGAGCAGGCTAAATTGTGTTATACATAAATGCAATACTTTCCTTGGTTGGAAGTGAGGTTGGTTCCATTCCCAACTCTCAGGATCGATATGTGTCATCTTGTGTGTTTAATTGCCCTCGTCTAATCCTCTCTATGTCGATGCCTTATAATAACAAGCAATGCTTGGGAATTAATGAGCTCTGTTTTACATGCTCAATTTAACACATTTGCCTACGACAATGGAACGGTGCTTATCCTAGCTAAGATCGACAGAGTCAGAAGTTTTCCCGGACTATATCTGAGATTATTATGTCTGACGAAGAAGAATGGTGCGCATCTTTCAAACATTAAAATCAAAAGTACGAAGTGTCCAATTTTCTTGCCACTTGATGCTGCCAGATATTTCAAGTTGCTTCGAAGTACATAGCAATGAAGAAGGATAACTTCATAGAAATAACAGTTATTCGTTAGGTAGTAGCCCATAATGTTGCCATAATAAAGACATGTAATCTACTCAATAAGCAAAGAAAGCGAGATCACATCTCTGACTTTCTGCTTTCTAGACTTGAATAAATACTTACATGCAATCATAAAGAACAATATGGGCAAGATAAATAGGAACCTGGAAATTATAAACACCAAGCCTAAGATATTAAGCGCTGAAGTAGCAAAATCTTGGTAACAAGATGGCGAGGTCAAGGCTTCTTTGGCATAAATAGCAAGGAAGAAGGGTAAAGAGAACTTGGTAGAGAATAGACAATTAGTATTAGATAGTAACTGGTAAAACAGCCATAATAAAGACCTGCAGTCTATTGGATAAGCAGAAATAGCGAGACCTCGTCTCTAATCTCCTGCTGTCCAGATTCGAGTAAATACTCAGCATGCAGTAATAAAACTAACACTACCACGATAAACGTTAACCTGAGAATGACAAACACCTGATCTAAGACAATAAGCACTAAATTGTAGAAATAATCAGTAAAAGCCCGATAACATAATGATTAATGCCTTATTTGGTTAAGCTTTTAAAGTGCCATAAAGTACTTTCTAACAAGTATTTTTGGATGGTATATTGATGTTTGGTAAAACATCAGAAAGCTATTTTGTCTTTGTCAGAAAGCTAAAAAGATCTACTTGAGGAAAGGTGTATTTTGAAACTTTCTCCAAAAATGCTTTCTAACTTAATGTCGGAAATCTGTTTTAATTTAATAAAATTTTTAATGATCGAATACCCACTAACAAATCTTATAATTACATCTTATTA
>KE504722.1:420238-432673 GCA_000441515.1 Elaeis oleifera
GAAAGAAAAGAAGAAGAGAAGAAAGACAAGGAGGATATCTATCGGATCGAATGTCTAGGACCGCCACTGAGACAGGACGGAACAACGGGGCATCTCATTCCATGGAAAAACTGAGACACCTCCATCCCACGGGATTTAAAATTGGCCACAACTCCTACACGGGGTGCACCAACAATGTACCAACATGGTGCCGATACGATATCTGATATTGAGATTGCAAAGCTAGGATCAGTTATTCTTTATTCCAAATTGGAATGAGGGTAATTAAATCATTTAAATTATCATCATGAGCTTCAAAAAAAAGTCCTATCGCAATTATCCCTTTTATCACAGAATGTAAACTTTTTTATGCATTCATATATTGCCTGTTGAAATCATCCAAAGTTCAATATTCTTTCAAACTGACCAAAAAAGGTTAGATTTTGTAATATATCAGTAGATTTTGAAGCAGCATTTACCATTCACAGACCACATGCACTCATCCTACAAGACTGCAACCTTACAAAATTTCCATCTCAAAACTTGTTAGTTACCTTCCCTTCCAATCACCATAAGCTCCTCAGAAGAGAGAGAAGAATGTTAACTTCTAAATCCCATCAACAAAAATTTCTTCCAAGTGCAAGAATCCACATCCCAACATCATCCCATACCTCCATATGAGCATGGAAAAGGGAGTAGTACCAAACAGTTCTAGTAAAATCAGACAATTTTCAGTGCCTTACCCAAGTTTCTCTCCTAAAATCCCCTTAACCTTCAATGACAGCGTCATAGCACATATTGTAGAGAAGCCACTATATCACAACCATGTCTCTCATCATTGTCATAAGCATGGTAGGTTTTCCAACAACATCCATTTTACATCTCAAATGCACAAACATCCATTATCTCCTTGCTATAGCTTAAAGAACTAAAGAAAGAAAGCAAAGAAGATAGAAAATGGTGACTGTTCACAAATATAGAGAAATCAAACATTATTATTGTGTTTCACCTCCCAATTCATCCAAATCTCGACCTTATATACCAATAATAAACATTAAACCAAAGACTTTTTCAATCGATTTAAGGGGACAAAATACAAAGGACATGTTCCACTTTTGAGGTTGCATGAATAACAACATATGATTTTAGACATCAATAACTCAAATATCTTCCAAATCCCTTCATCAAAACTTCAATTAACTGTATAAAGATAATTAAGTGCTAGGTTAATAGGGTCATCCTTAGAAATCAATATGATAAGAATACACTGTTATTCTTAAACGTGATAGCCTTCTACAACAAATTACAAAAAATGTGCTAAAACCATTAATAAAAAGGTATGGTCCAATCCTCCAAGCTGCAAGCCTACTCCCCTACCACATCATGTATAAGATGGTTCACACATCTTTATATCCCTTCTCTACTCTCATTATTTAAAACAAAAATATCTCAATTTTCTCAATTATCTCTTTCATTTGTACATGCATGCATTTAGCAACCTCAATTTCTTATGCACAGCAGTCCATAAAGTTCAGAACTTCAGATTTGTCAGAGTTATAAACTATGGGTTCTTGGCTCCTTTGGATACAATGCCCTTAAATTTCCTCAATAAAATACACCTTTGGAATCTAACCGTTGTATACAAGCATATAATTGGCTTCTTGATCGTCCTTTCACTGCAAATTAACATTGTGTTTTTGTTGCCCTCCTTCCACCATATTGCTCTTAAGTCTTAAATTTTCTATGTCAGTTGCTCTATATGAGTCTCATCCTTATAATCCAATTTAAGCTTGCCTTTGTCAATCATATGCTCATCTTAGATATCTGCCTATTCTCTGACATCTATCCTTTATCACCATTGTAATACAACAATAACTCCCCAGCAAATCTCCAAGGGATCCTTTTTCTCCAAAATTTATCTTTAACCAACCTTAATTTAATCCCCAGGAAGCTCACAAACTTCCTCTCCTCCTAAATCAACTGCAGTGCTATCAAAATCCTTTGTCCTCAAAATTCTTCCCAACTTCTCCAACTATATTTTGCAATTTAGGTTCTCAAAGACATCATATAACCAAACAGCAATTACCCACCCTCTGCAACGCCGAGAACCACCAAATGTGCACGTGTTTTCATGGATAATAAATTATTGTGAGTTGCCAAGTTTTTGACAACCTTTCTCAGCGCATCCAACAAACCTTTCTCATAGTCTTGCCTCGCTAATATTTGTCCAGTACAATTCTACATGCCAATCCCAACGATTCCAAAACCAGGATCCCCATAACTGAGCTCTCCAACCTCAGTCTAACCTACCATTCATACCCAAATTCACCCAGGATTTTCCATCAAGAAATGCCATTCAAACCAGCAAGCACTAATAGAATTCCGGTAAAAATAATAAGTAAGAATAATATTTCCAAAAAAAAAAAGGTGACGCCCACCAGCCTGCCGCTGTCAAAGGTGAAATCTTGCACGCCACGGTCCCTGAAGAACTTGCTCACCTCTTGGAGCACCGGCGGCTGGTCCAAATTCCACTCGTAGGAGCAGCCCGAGCACCTGAAAATTCTCAAAAAATGAAAAAGAAAAGAAAAAAAATAGAGAAAGAGAGAGGATTGGAGGTCTGTGTGGGTGAAGTGAGAGTACGATTGGAAGTGCGGGCATTGGAGGGCAGTGGGGGCGGAGGAGGAGGAGGGCGATTCGAGGAGGAGGTTAGGGTTTCGATTGGGGAGGTGAGAGGTAGCGACGGGCGGCGGAGTGTTTCGGGCAGCGAGGCGGGCAGTGACCAGAGAAGGCGGGAAGAGCGAGAGAGCCATCTCGGAGGCGTATCTCAGCGCTCGCCGCTGACAGCTCGTAGCTGGTGAAAAGACCGCGTGGATTATCTATATCACGTGCGACGCACCTGATGGCAAGGTAGGCTCTGGTCTTCTACCGCATCTCATTCTTCTTACCCAATAAATAAATAAATAAATTATATAAAATCTTTAGTTTTTGAAATTTTAATTTTATCATAAATTTTATTTTAGTATAATCAAATCATCAATTTTAATTTTTTAATTCATATTTTAATTATGATTTTCATCGACATACCAATTTCATCATAAATTTTATTTAGTACAATCAAATCATCAAACTTTCAAATTTCTTCAATTCAAATTTTAATTGTGATTTCTATCAACATATCGTGATAGAGTTATGATGTGGCTTATCTATATAGTAAAAATTTATCTATATAACAAAAATCGATGACGTGGCAAATCGATGACTTTTATTCTCCAAAATAGCCCCTCTTCAATTAGAATTTTGATCTATTTCGATCTTCTCAGCTTTTGTCACCTTCTTGGCACCTGAACACTAACAATGGTCTTGAGAGAGATGATATTTGCCTTCGACGATGAGCATCAGTGACCAGTCCTCGATTACGATGACGAAGATAATATTTTCAGCTTATATTAGACTGTACCCATAAATGTGTTATAATTTTAGATTTTTTTTAATCTCTAATCCTTACATCATGAATTTCAAAATTTTGTTTTATATTTCTTCTTAGAAAGTTGTGATCCCAAATGTTTCTTCTTTAGCAAAATATGGTCCCAAAATTTTTATTCTATTTTATTCCCACGTAAAAATTAATTTAGTAATGGTATTGATTTTGAGCAGAAATTGATCCAAAAATTTGTTTTGTCTTATTTCTATGCAGTCCTATAACTCGAATTTATGTTTCTTGTTTGAAAAAATTGGTCCCAAATGTTTCTTCTTTAGCAAAATGTGGTCCCAAGATTTTTGTCCTATTTTATTCCCACACATGGATTGCTTTAACATTGGTATTGATTTTGATCGAAAATTATCCAAAAATTTATTTTGTCCTGTATCTATGGGGTCTCAAGACTTTTTTTGACGTTTCTTCTTTAACAAAATGTAGTCTCAAAACTCTGTTAAATATTTCTTCTTCAGCAAAATGTGGTCCCAAGATGTTTTATCCTATTTTATTCCCACTTTGAATTCTTGATTTGTCAGCTATTCCTTTGCTTGGTAAGCTGATAAACCAGCTAAGTAGAACTTTTATTTATGACTATTTCTAAATTTATTTGCTAGTAATCTTTTTGTTTATTACTAATCTTTTTGATATGTCATATAGAATGGATATCTTAACTATTGCTCTACATCATGGTGGTAAGTTAGTCAACAAAAGAAGATACAATGAACATGTTGGAAGGAGTGTGGCCTATTACAATATCACTGATATAGAAATATACAAGAAATGGTGGAGCTAGTATGTGTGAATGAAGTTGTGAGATTATTCTACAGGATTTTGGTTCCCAATAGAAATCAAAAAATGATGCTTTTATATAAAGATAGTCAACCCAAAGAAATGATAAAGATTATTTGGATACAAGAAAATATCTTCATGTGTATATGGAGCATGAAGTAGTCCAAGAAGAAGCAAGTATGAAGCAACCAAGAAGCAAACCTAGGACACAATGTTATACAAAGCATATTGGTAAGAACCAAACTCAAGAAGTGGTGATTACAACCAAAAATATAGTAAGAAGCAAGTATGGAGTAGAGAAATAGTGATGTGGCTAAGAAAGGAGCTCATGCAAGCTTCAACAAAGTCAGTAAGGCATTTAGAAAGCAAAGTCAAAAACTAATTTCAAGCAGAGAACTAGGAAGTAAAATATAAGATAAAATATCTGAGAGAACTACAAGTCCAAGAGTTGCTAATAAAGATAAAGAGGATGAGAGTACAGATCATGTAGTGACAATGATGAAGAGGAGACTAATGACAGTTACTATATAGATGTTGAGCTATTAATTGATGATGATGAGTCGATAGCCAGATAAGCAAGGAATAGGAAAAGAAAAATACTGATGAGGTGCAAAAAGATCAACCAACATCTATCAATGGGATTACAAGACCAACAGAAGCTTCTACTATAGAGGAAGTTCAAAAACAGATAGTTTACTATGGTGAGTATAATGATTGTTCTAATTTTAATACATCTGAGTCAAGTCTTGAACATGACATTGGTGACCTTAGGAAGAGGAAGAGATGGCTTCATTTCAACCCCAAAACTGATATGTAGGATGTTTGTTTTAATAAAGATATGATTTTCAATATCATGGAGCACTTCAAAAATACTGTGATCAAGTATAGTGTAGCACAAAGGTATGATGTAAAGTTTATCAAGAATGAAGCAACCTGAATAGAGGTAAAATGTGCATTTAATAGTTGCCCATTTAGGTTGTGGTGTTCATATGATAGTGGAGACAAGTTCTTTATGGTAAGGATTTTATCATTGTTTAGTTAATATGAAAAAACTCAACTAATATCAACATTCTTTGTTTCATATGGATCAGATGGGGTACGATACTTGAGTCGTGGAGGAGCAACCCAACTTAGTATGAGTTCACTAAGATCTTATGTTGATGCAAGGAGGAGAAAGCAAACTAGAGAATCTACTCAATCATTGTCTTCCTAGTCGGGAACTCAGGGAAGCACAGTTGATGATGTTTAGAAGGATTACTGTCAGTTGATGTTTTTGGTTAGGATGAACGGTTTGTTAACTATTTAAAGTTTGCTTGTTATGGAATAATGTTTGTTGGTATGAATGTAGTTGTAGTATTATGGAATAATGTTTTGTTGATATGAATGTAGTTGCAACGTTTATGTCAGTTCTGTGCTTATGAATTCAATGTTTCAATAAGTTATTTATGGCTTCAATGGAACAGTATAATGTTCCATAAGTAATGTATCATGACTTTAATTTTGGTTAAATATTTATGACTTCAATGTTTCAATTCAATGTTCATGACTTCAATTTCAGTTTAATGTTCTCAGGGCATTACTGATTTATTTGATGTGCAATTTGATGTATATTCAATTTATTGAAGGACTTCAATCTGTAATTCAATGCTTATATCCAGTGTTGTGGTTCAATGTACTTGCTAAAGGATCTGTTGAAAATTCTACATGTCTAATGTATCATAACTTCAAAGTTGTTCAATATCGAATTGTACAATGTTATGTGCTTCAGTTGATGTGCAATATTTTTGTAATATTATATGTTTCAGTTGATATTCTTGTTAAAAGATCAATTAAGATACAATGTTTCTGCTTCACATGTCTAATGACACAGTATCATATATCATAACTTCAATGTAAAGAAAAATTGCAATGTGCAATTCAAAGCTTATGTTCAGTACTACAATTCAATGTGCTTGTTAAAGTATCAGTTGAAAGGTTTATATATCCAATGTATCATTTCAAGATTTTGTGTGCAATATTAAAGAATCACCCGAAGGCTTTACATTTCAATGGCATAATATATTGTATCCTTACTTCAATATGTCATAACTTCAATATTTCTAATGTATCATGTTTAATTCTATGTTCATTTTAGTGGTACAGCTTCTGTTTCATATTTGTAATGGCATTGTTCATTTTAGTGGCTCAATGACTCTAAGTCTAATGTGTAATGGCATATTTTGAAATTCAATATTTTATGTCTTCAATGTTCCATGAGTTGTTTGGCTCAAAATGTAATGCCTTGAGTAATTAATTGCTTGGCTCATTGTTTGGCTTAGTTGAAACTAGTTGGCTAAATATTTAGGACTTGGCTCAATAGCACATATAACAAATAGTTCACTAATTAAGATTAATGGCACATGAATGAAATATATTATTTTCATATAAAAGGCAAAGATTCAAGTTTTATGTTTAGGACCTGAATGTTCCATGAGTTCAATGTCTGGTTCAAAGTATAGTGCATTGCTTGGTTAAAATGTTTGGTTCAATTGAAACAGGTCACTGGTATATGTATGAAATAAACATTTGGTTCACTAGCATATGTATGAAATAGGTCACTGGCTGACATTAATGGCACATAAATGAAATGAATATTTTATATATGAAAGGCAAAATTTTAGCTTCAATATACAAAAGATTGTAGCTGCGATACTTTCAAATGACTATCTTAAGATAGGAAACTTGTGTAGAATAGTCTTTGAAATCAATTTCAAACTTATTTTACTGATTAAATTGATTTCAAACTATTTGGCTCAATGCAGTCACCGATATAACATGTTTCAGTCTTTAAAAAAAATTCAAAGATTTCGATCTATCAAGGATTCAAGAGTTTCAAATGTTACAATATACCAAGTGATTCAAATGTTTCAAATATATCAAGGGTTTCAGCCTTTACAGCAAGGGTATTTTTTGATGTTTCATAGCTCATCGTTTCATAGGTTATTGTTTCACAGTCGTCGTTACTTCTTTTCCAATATAGATATCACATATAAAACAAGCTATCTATAATATTGAAATATACTACAGATCATTACTCCTTACTATATAAAGAACTTGTACCATAGATTATTACTAATATTATATTCAATATCATTGCTGCACAATATTCATTACAAAAATTATTTACAATATCCTGACATACTAGCAGTCATTCGAAAAATGATCATCGGAATATAATCATCATTATAAAAATTATTTTTAAGATTATATTACACAGCCACAAAAATGGCAATCATTCAAAACATGATCACCAATTCTAGCAAAATCTATGATTGCAATAATATAAAACTTCTCTCTTGTAGCATACTTTACAAACTCATATCTTAATATAGATCGTTCAGCTTTCAATCTTGCTGCCTCCTCTTTGATGTCTACTGCCTACTGCCTCTTCTTTTAAAATCTTTTTCTCTTCTAACAAATCCATTGTCTCTCCTTTTAGTTCTACCATATATTCTTTCAAATCTAAACTGTCTCCTCGATATCTTTCAATTATTGTAGATAATCTTCTCATCTCTAATTTTAGATCCCTGGTTTCATCTCTTTCTTCAAGCAAAGCCACTTTTATCTCGATCTCTAATTTCAAGGTTAATCTATGTGAAATATTCATAATATGAATCATTCTGCAACTAGTAAATATGCACAAATATTATGACAAGTAATTTTTTTTGATCTATAAAATTAGGTTGAAAGAGCAACTACTTACCTTTGCTACATATTCCACTGAAGTTATAAGAACTTAGATGTTATCATAGTAGCTTAACAAATAATAAAATAGTCAAATAAAGATGTACACTGCCATATGGATATAAACATATAGATCAAGACATGTGAACTATTAAGATTATAAAGATTACTTAATATGATCCCCAGCCAACTTGTATACAACAAAATGTATGAAATGAACAACTTAATAGTTTGGACAATCAGATTAGTGGAAACATCCATCCAAGAAATCGATTATACTTACATAATAGTTTGGACAATCTCTAAACTTTCATCCAGGGTTTTCATCAATTCATGAGGTCCATATTTTAGGTACAAGACCGCACTTATAATGATCTACACCTTTATAGCTCTCGGTTGACTCATGCTAAAGAGTGGAGACTCCTTTGAAGACCTTCTAACTCCCACACTCGCTATCTCTTTAAACGCTCCTCTTTTTTGGTCACTTTTGCTTACTGTCTTGTAGCCGTTGCTAGCATCCAATAGTTGGATGAGATGGGAAGGAGAACAAAGATGGAATGAAAACTCTAGATGGAAGGTAGAAGAAAAAGATGAATGAAATTTGAAAGTATTCTTTATGTCAACAAAAAGAAGGCTACCTAAGCGAGTCACATGACATCACGTGACAACTCCATTATAGCATACCGGCGGAAGTTGCTATCAAGGTCCAAATTGATAAAATTTGAAAATTTGGTTATCTGATTGTACTAAATAAAATCTTAGGATGAAATTGAAAATTTTCAAAAATTTAAAGTTTATACATAATTAAGGAATGCAATTTATGACTCAAACTATCAAAAGCCCACAACCGAATTGATGCGGGATCAATAAAAATGGGTCAATTTGCTTTAGCCCATTTATTGAATAGAATAAGTTAAGGATTAGAGTCTTTGTCCCTCTGACTCATTTTGACTTATTTAATATTTAAATATTAAAGTTTTAAAATATTTTGAACTCATTTAAGATTTGTTTAAGCTTGTTAACATGATTTGATATGTTTATTCAATAGATTATATACGTTAGATCAAGTTATCTAAGAATTGGATATTTTAATTTTTGATCTATTTAACAAATGGGTTGAATTTAGTTGATAGGTATTTGTTCCAATACTTCTTTTTTTGAGGTAAAATGGGAGGCTCAAATTAATACCAACACATATCTCAATCCAACCCAATCTGATCGTATGCTATTGTACATGACAATGCATAATCTTAACCTCAGTTATTTGATTGATCTAATTTTATCTAATCCAAATCAAACCTAGCCATTTGCTCTTGCTTGAAGTCAATTCCATACAAAGAGAGTTTCACTCGAGCAGAAGCAATGATAATTTTTAAATATTTTATTTAAATTCTGAAAAGAAAAGATAGAGGCACAAGCAAGAGAAATGACGAATCTTTCTATTTAAAAGCTTTTAATCAATTCAATCCACATTTATATTATATTTCTAAAGTTTAAAACTAATCGATGTCAAAACTATATATTGTAGGATATAAAGTTTTTAATCTATTTTTAGAAGGCTTTTAAAATAAGCTAACTCAATGAAGTATGCTTGGGTTCAAATTTTGGAACTTACATCAAATTCAAATTTTGTTAGAAAGATTAATAATAGATTAGTAGATTTGCTTGATCCGATCTAATCCCAACAGTCTCAAATTAATCCCCTTGGTAAGAAGAATCTTAGGGAGTGTTTGGTTGGGAAGAGTGGGGGTTCAGAATCGGAATTGGTGACTCCCATTCCAACTGTTTAGTTGGGAGAAATTCTATTTCGATTCTGATGTCGGGTGAAATGGGAATGACTCAATCTATATAGAACTCAATTCCTATTCTCCCTATGAATTCAATTTTTTATTTCAATTTCGATTCTGATTTCGATTCCGGTCACGAACCAAATGTTTCGGAAGATTTGGCCATTTCGATTCCGATTCCAAGCCATTTCGATTCTCATTTTTATTCTGATACCGATTGCGAATCAAATATCTTCTTAATTTAATAAAAATATTTTTTTAATTTATTTTAATTTGAATTTTCATGATGCCAAAGAAGAAAAAGGTGCAGATTTAGCAATTTTTTTTAATTTTATTTTTCTGCTTTGATTGATGCACGTTGGGTGACATGATTATTGGGGTCAGGTGGCTTGGCAAAAAGTAAGGCACTCTACGTCTCCTTTAACTGGTTCCGCCGGCACAACTATCTGACCCATCTCGTTCTCCATTTCTGGATCTTGAAACGGTATTCCTGCCTTCGCGTTCTTCTCACTGCACACTATTGTAGAAGAAGGGAAGAAGAAGAAGCGATCTAGAGAAGAAAGAAAGAAAGAAGGACCTCCGAAAATCCTAGAGCCATGGCGGAGCTCCTCCTCCCCGATCGCCCACGGATCTCTTCGGCGATCCTATCGAGTCTCAGCCGCTCTGGTTCAAGGCCGCCTCCTTCCTCCGCCCGGACTTCGAGCCGGAGTCCTACATCGCCGACCTCCGCTCCTTCGTCCCCCTGGAGAGCCTCGCCGCCGAGCTCCGCGCCCACCTCGCCGTCCTCAAGGCCGAGCTCGTCGACCTCATCAACCGCGACTACGCCGACTTCGTCAGCCTCAGTACCCGCCTCGTCGACGTCGACTCCGCCGTCGCCCGTATGCGCGCTCCCCTCGCCGAGTTCCGCGACAAGGTCGCCGCCTTCCATGCCGTCGTCGACTCCTCCCTCGCCAACCTTTGCAGCGGCCTCCGCCAGCGCGCCGAGGCCTCCGCCGCCCGCGAGATCCTCGAGTTGCTGCTTGACACTTTCCACGTCGTCTCCAAGGTGCCTGGATCTGACAACTCTTATCACATTTGATCAGAAATTAGAACCGAAATCTTATGCATTTTAGATATAGATATTAGTAGGGCAAATTAATGGCGAAATGCGTCGTTTCTTTGATCAAAGAAGCAATCTTTCTAGCTTGGTTGACCTAATTTTGATGTGGATCCAATGATTTTGGCTGAAGTCCGTTCTCTGTTTTAGAAAGACGCCAATACTGGTTTGTTTTGAACCATTCATAGGTTAAAGTATGTGATCAATTGTTCTGGTTATCTTTCATTGGTAATTAGATCCTTTCAGCCGCAGTTTGTTGCCTTGTTGGTTAGGAAAAATATCTATAGCAGGAAAATAAGTTGATGAACTGAAACTCACTTTGTTTTCTAGATTTCTTATAGAAATTTCTTTTCCTCTCATGTAGAGTTTCCTTTCACATTCTTCAATCTTCACGTTTTGTTATCTTATGAAATTTTATTTCTACATCAGTTAAGTGTGTTATCTTATTTGATCATCACTACATTATAAGATATGTATGCTTGATTCATGTTCTGTTGATAGAGTTGGGGCCCTTTGGAATGCTTGTTCTCCAATACATCCATTGATTAATTGTTCATTGAATGATTTAGATTTTCTGGTTCCCTTTACTGCAGGTCGAGAAACTTATCAAGGAATTGCCAACTACAGCATCTGATCTGTCAACTGCGGACATGGCGTCTATAGATAGTAGCGCTCCAAACAGTGAAAATGCCTTGCAGCACATAGAAAGCGGAGCAAATCTCAGAGAGACTCAAAGCATTCTTTTGGAAAGAATCGCTAGTGAGATGAATCGGCTTAAGTTCTATATCGCTAATGCAAAGGTCTACTTCACTTGCCCAGAATTGTTGTTGTACTCTGTCATATAATAGGCAATCTTATAATTGTTAATTTGTTGGAAATGTTTTCTTGGTTAGGAATGAGCATCAATTTGTGTTGCAGTGTTGCTTATCTTATATCTTTTGGCAGTTTTCAAGGATCTGCTAATGAAAGAAGAAAGCCTAAAAAGTAAGAGTTGCAATTGAAACGTATATTGATCGGTTATATGTATTATCATATTTGTACCAGTCTTCTATTCATATGGATGTGGATATGTTTATCAATTGGATATCAATATCGTTGTCCATATCTGGTGTAATACATATTGGGAATATTATGCTGATATAAATTAGATGTATGGTCAGGGTAGCGAGGAAGGTAAAAGTTTGTCACCACTGGGTACATTAACATTTTTGGTTCTGACTCTTAGACCATTCTGAATTTGGATAGTTAAAGAGATAAGGGTAAAGGAAGTTAATAGTGAACCATGAAGCATCAAATTCTAGTTACCATGATAGTTTAATAGGTACTATTGTATATGTAAGGACAGCAAATCCTGTGCTTTTTGAGGGTAAGTTAATACAATTTTCTGGACTATTCTATTTGTGCTCTATTATATTTGATCTGTTGGAAGGAATTTAGCCTTGGCATTGCATGCATATTTTCCATGCTGCTTCTATCTAATCTTATATGCTAAATACTTATATAATTAGCTTTTCTGTCATTAAAGAATGGATTTTCTTCAGTAGGTTTTTTGTAAAAAATTATGCATTTAGTTCTTATTCCTGTTT
>KE504722.1:482083-514869 GCA_000441515.1 Elaeis oleifera
ATATATATATATATATATTAATTGTTATTGAATACTAATTTTTAAGAGCATAAATAGAGATGGTTTTATGCATGGATACTTAGAGCCCTTATCTATAATTTGTTGTTGGAACATACAACAATATACTGATTTAATAATTAAATAAAAATTAAGAGACATGATGACTATTAAACATGTTATCAACCACTATTCGCATGCCAATGTCTAGTGCTAGGTGGGCATGGCTAGCAGAACCCTCTTAGTGCATGATGTGAATTAGGAACAATGGTACTAGGGGATAGGCGAGGAATTGAAGCTTTCCACAACTTGAAGGCTCATCAATCTCTATCAGCTTTCCACAACTTGAAGAGATTGGTGTAAACAATCAGATTTAAAAAATTACTTATCATAGATGGAATACTTCCATGGGCCACTTGATCTCTGACAAAGAATGCAATATAGATCAAGAAGCATTCAAGACCTATGAAAGGCATTAAGATTGATTACAAATCTAAATAATCCTTGGTTGATGATTGATCCATCTTCACTGGTAACTTGATTATTTTATTTTATTTTATTGTTGTCTAAACCCCTTAATGTTAGGAGTTGTGGATGTTGGAGAATACATGATTTTTTAAGGGACTTTTGTGCAAATAATTTTGTTCGTAGGGGCCTTAAACAAAAATGCCACTTTCTAGTTTTTTTTTTCTTATTTACAATGGCGGTAGAATGTTGTTTTATGATGTTACATATGGGTGGAGGCTATCAAATTTCTTCAAAGGTGTTATTTTAAGTGCGAGATGAAGTTTTTTAACCCTTCTAATTACTATTTTCCTCTTCTCTTTCTTCCTTTCTTTCATCCCTTACAAGCTACTAATAGCATCATATGGTGCAGCAATCAATACCGATGCATACTAGGTGTACCACCATGTTATACCGGTCATTATCGGTGCATATGAGGCATACCATACGATATTGATATTGAATTGATACACAATAAAAGGGACACGCCAAGTGTTGGTACACCAAAATGTACCGGGTATATGGACACTATTCCTAGATTTGTCGGTATGAGGTCCAGTATTGATATGGTGAATTTGGACTAGTAGCCTTGAAAATGTCATTTATTAAGCCAACCACTATTAGGACAATAAATAGATTCTTCCCTTGTAGCACATGTATTTCCATTATTAAAGAGGATTCATGCATTATATCAAAGAGTGGATAGTGGGTATGTAGTGCCAGGGAGTTTAATATTGGATAGCAGGTAGTGAGCGCTACATACTCAAAGTGGGCTTTTAAAATATATCATTTTCTTTTATGTGTCAAAAACTAATTTTACTTCAATTTCACACAAAAATAATGAAAAAATATCAAGGGAAAGCTATAAAACATCAATCTTATAACATTATAATATCATATCAACTCCATATTATATAAAGGTTCACAATCTAATGATAAAGAGAGGAGAAAGCCACAAGATGCCATTCTTCTCTCTTTTCCTCAAAAATTGTGAAGGGTGTGGTGGGCTTTGTGAGGTAAAACTCATTATTCTACTACAAGATTTGGTTCATAATAAAATTTAAAATCCTTGCTCTAATTAAAAGTCATTGAAAGGAAGATGGTCCCTATCATTATCAATTTTCAATTGTGTAGAGAATGGCAAATGTTAAGACGTGTAGATCTTATATAGATTCTCGTGAAAGAGGTTCTCTTCGGTTCATCTAGAAGAGGGACTTTCTTATACACATAACCACAATATTTAATATTTGAATAGAAATCTTGCCCATCATTAATAATCTTTTTCATAATCCATGCCATGCTCTTAAATAATTCTCCACCATCTGAGTTGTGTTGCTTAATTGAACCATCAACAAATAAAACACTTTTGTGAATAATGATTAGAGAAGGCAAGTTCTTATATGTTGGTATGTCGAACAAAATGCACCTTAACCATGTTTTGTCATTTAGGAACTTAGAATCCTAGTGTTTTAACTCTTGATGGGAACAATGGTTAAATAAAAAAATAAAGCTTAAGAAAATCCTGACTGTTTGGTTAGAGCAATGCCTCATCTCTAGTAGATGCTGATTGTAATTTGTAAATCGAACAATGATAATTAGAAGGAGATACAAAGAGGTGCACATGTAAGCCTAAGAGCAAAGACGATAACTAGACCTTTTGATGTCACGCTCACTTATATATTGGGATAATGTAACCTTGTAAATCTGTGACATGAAAGAAAACAGGTAGAGCTAGAAGTGGAGAATGATAAGTTAAAAGCAAGAATTGAAGAAGGTAATAGTTGAAAGAAAGGTCTAGATGATGAAAATTAGGGCATACAGTGATGCACATTTCCGTATGGAGTTATAAATCTGTGTAATTATTATAATTGCATTCGTTAAGCTTTCGGACCGATATGAAATAAATAGTATTAAACACCCTTTAAATCATAATGTAAAGATCCATAAATTTTCAATGTCTTAAAAATTGAAAAACCAAAAATAGTGAACTGTTGCCAATAGGGATAGCAATGGGTTGAGTATGGGTGTGGGAGGTTATTACCCGTACCGCCCATACTCCCTTGGGGCGGGCAAGTAGAGTTAGATGGGTTGGGTTGGATGGATCGAATAGGGTAAAGCCAGAAAATATTTTTTTTGCATACAAATCAAACAAATTAAAAGAACATAAAATAAACCATATTACTTCACATAAAATTGAACAAAATAAGAGTCGAAAGCATAGAACATAGCAAACCAAATTTTCAACAATAATAGAGATATAACAACAAAATATTGGTCTTTAAGAAGTTAAATGTTTCTTAAACTAAGAAAAGCAATCAACTAAAAAAATGAACAACTAAGTATTATGGTGTGTAACCTTTCACATGTTCAATCTTTCTCACAAGTGAGACGACTAGGGTAAAGAGTGGAGAGGGGATTTGTGAAGCGTTATATATATCCGGCTCTGGTTTGGGTGGGTTTTATCATTATCCACATCTCCTCAGGTCCGTTGCAAGTCGGTTAAAACTTTCCCTATTAGGATCAGGTCTTACCGGGTATCCGATGGGGCAGAGTTAATTGCCACCACTAGGTACCAAATTAGTATGTATCTGCATACTAAGTATGGGTATGGTTCAGCTCAGTATTGTACCATATCGCTATTTGACCAGTATGTCCCATTGTCTGGATTGCGGGCATTGGTCTAAAATCATAAACATAATTCACCATACAAATATCATCAATAGTTAGACCCTACTCTAGTAAAGTCCGGTTAAAGGAGTCAAATGATAGTTTGATGACTATCTCGATAATTAATCATCTATAGCTTCCATGATGTCTGCTCCTTGAACATTAAATCTAGAGGTATCCAAACCACTATGGTATAAATCTCCCATTTTGAACCTAGAGCATACTATAGAGGGTTTTCACCCAATATATTGTTCACTTCATACCTAAGCAGTAAGCACCATACAACACGGCTATGATACTTAGTTGTTTTGGCTGTACTGTAGCAGTTGTTATGGAAGCTATAGCAGACTATTTTTAAAACTGGTTTGTTCGTGTTGGTTGAATAGTTTAAGGCTATTGGGAGCATTGTTAAAAATTGGCCTAGTGGCTGCTATGATGATTTTGGACCAAAACTGCTACACTATGTGTAGCAGCCTCTTATAGCATTTGGGCCTACAGCACCTGATTAGCGGGTAAAAATTGCTATAGCAGCTGCTACACTTTTGGTTATAGTGGGCATTATGCCAAAGTGGGTTATTGTGTAAGCCTTTGCATGATGAGAAAGAGTTCAGTTTGCTACTTTTCGGAGTTTGCAAAGTATGATGAGTAAGAGAATGGAGTTACTGATTGGGAGAATTCTAAATGGTACAACAAAAATCAAGGAAGGGAGTTCCAAGGCATAGTTTAAGCTCCAAAATTTGGAACAATGTGGCATTTGCTATCGAATTGTGGGAGCCCTTGGTAGAAGTACTTAGGTGTGGCCAGGAGCTAAATATGGGTGATTTGATGAATGCTAAGTTGGTGATAGCCTTATATTCGAATGAGGGTGAGAAGAAGTATCTTCCAATTTGGGTAATTGTTGGTTCAAGATGAGACACAAAACCTAAAAGTCCATTGCATAGGGTGGGTGCCCTCGTGAACCCCCTACTTATTTTGTGGCAGTAAGAATAAAATTGAAAATGATGGGCAATTTATGGATGGGCTGATTGAGTGCATTTTGAAATTCTATTCTAAGAATCAAAATTTGCAAGAAGAAATTTCAAGGGAGATTCCCTTATCTACAAGAGCTACTGGATCATTTGGAAGGGAGATGTCAATTAGACAAAGGCCCAAGCTTGCTAATGTATTAACTGTTAATGATATGTTTTTGGGTCATCTGATATGAACGGTCTATTGAGAATAATTTATGTTTTAATTATTTAATGGATACTTAGAAAAATATTGATATGTTTAAAGGACCCACTTTGGGTCCATAGTGCCTACTATCCGCTATCCATTATAAAACACCCCAGTTGCTATGTGCCTGCTATCTACTTTTTAATACATGGAGTGTTTTCTGAAATGCTTTCTTGGAGGATGAGAACCTTGTAACAATGGATGTTAAAGGATCCACCACCCAATTAGGTCAAACAGTGGTTGTTGCACATAACAGATATGATTGAGCTGTAATTTTGTTACATCATTAGCTGGTTTGAGGTTTTGGTGCCTTAATAGCATGCATTGATTTAATGACTTGGTTTCTGTGCACACAAAATATTGCACAATAAGCAAAGGAACAAACAAATAAGCTTTTGCTAAAAAAAAATCAGTGTACTAGAGGCATTTGTCCCCTCCTGCCTTCATTTTATGTACTGTGTCAATCATCAGGACTATTGCTTCATCAGCATGGATCTCTATTATTGAGTTTGGTGAAGCCCTTTGCACCAAAGAATGGGAGCATAGCTTTCTAGTTCACATTTGTGAATGCCCTTTCAGTTGCATAAGCTAGTTTGCACCTTCTATTTTCACTGGTTTTGTTTCTGCATTTGGATGTTCTTCTATTGGAAACAACTATATTCATCAAACTTAGTCTTTGTTTGACCACATGCCATTTACTTTTGACATAACTAAGAGTACCTTTTCCCCTTAGGGCTTATGCTAGGAAGAAGGGAAGAAATAATGTCACAGTGGATGATCTTGTCCATGTTGTCACTCCGAAAGGAAGAGGTAAGTCTTTTTAATAATAATTCTCCATGTGCATACATATCTACTTAATCTCATTATCACATCTTGTGCATGAGAAAGTTATTATCATACTAGGAATAGCAACACCATTTGTGACATGTTTGTTCTAGAATCTTTCAATTACCCATGCTTAGAGGATTTTCATTTTATACGAATCCATGGTGTTTTTTCACTAAAGAAGAAAAAACTCTTGTTGTATAGCTGGAGTGTTGTGAATTTGTCATCATCATTCTTGTTTACTTAAGTAACATGATGCTTAGTTCTTTGCAAGGTTTATTTGCTTTGCTTATTGCATTCTAAGTTCAGTCCCCCACTTTATATCCTTGTGGAAGATGATTTTTTTTCTCAGATTGCTTTGCTAATGTAACACAGGGTGAACACATTCCTTGAAGAATAAGGACTTTCATTCTAGATATTAGGAATATTTTGAGTTGTGGTTGTCTTTTATCTATCATATTTATACAGAAGCTAGTGGGACTAGTAATTGGGCAGCTGAGTTTGGAAGGGAGCACTAGTGCACTTGTGGACCCCTTCCTGGATATATTATATTTTGACCTTTCAGCAGTATGTATTGAAAGGAGTTTGGCAGTTTATTGTGCTGTCTAATCAAAAAGAAGGAAAAGAAAAAAAGCTTGTGATTTCTTCACCCATGTCTAAGCTGATAATATATATCCCTTCTTCTGACCACCACCTGCTTACCCTCTTCACCCATGTCCCTGCTTACCCTCTTCACCCATGTCCAAGCCGATAACATATATCCTTGTTCTCTTCTTTGCTTCGTAATTGGACTTGTTTAGTGGGCGGGACAAGCCGGGCTTAACCAAAGGTAGATCTGAAAATAGTCAGGCATGGGCCCAGCTCGGTCTGGCCTTCAAGCCTACTTTCCTGTCCCGAGCTCGGTACTTACTTGGGCTTCGAGCTTTTGGATCGGGCCGCAGACTTCCTAGACCCTTTTTTTCAGTTTAAAAAAATAAAAAATATTTGCAAAGATTAAATATTTGAAATGGATTTGTAAGGCCCATGAACTTGTGTTTATGGTTGTTCGTAAGGAATGTTGGTGGATGGAAGACTACTAATACTTTTTTTTGGTCACCAAAACTGGATTACTAAGGCATAATTATATATTATATAATAGATTCAGGCTTGCACTCGGGCCAAGCTGAACTGAAACCGAGCCTAGCCTGTTTTAATAGGCTGTCTCATATTTCAGGCTCGGTCCAGCTCGATGGGCTTAAAATCCAAGCTTGGGCCTGTTCGAAATGCTTCGGCTGGGGTGGGCCAGGCGGGGCATCCAGCCCATGAACAATTTTATTCATATTCCACCACATTTCCTTTGATTGCTCTCTCAGTACTTCTCACAAATCCCATGTTCCCTTCTACAATGAGTTACTCTTTTCAGTCATATTAATACAATTGATATGAGGATTTGGCATTTGAAAAAAAAGTATCCATAATGATCCGTCTTTGAGAAAGTTTTAAGGTTGCTCATATAATAAATTAACATGAATATCTTGGTGGTATTGGAGCATTTAAGCATATGGAGCTTCCAAGCATTTAGATTAACATACCCATAACCACCATCACAAAGTTAATGCAAAAAAGGGACCAGGACATTTTTTTCTTTTTTTTTTTCTACAACAAGGGGATAATGAACTAGAAATGCTAATTAGTGAAAGAAGTGGAGATGTGGTTGGAAGCCGAGTAAAAGGTAAATTTGGAAATCAAGGTTGATACTCTGTGGAAGGGAAGTGAGAAAGAGAGTAGTTGTAAACAGTTGGAGAAAGTAGGGAGGATGGGGAATTGATGGCTGGTTGGGAGGGAATGTTCTGGGGAAACTGGACTTGGAAGAGTTGGGCTGTGGGATGTGGTTGCTGGTGGCAGGAAGGCATGCGGTGACAGCTTGGAGAAATGAAGAGGTAGGGGAGGGTGGTGGGATTTGGTGGGTGGTAGCAGGGAGGTATGTGGGTGGATGTACAAAAATGAAGAGGTGGGAGGATGGTGTTGCAATGGGAGGTGGGGAGAAAAGTGGAGAACACATGGGAGAATTTGGGGAAGTCTTTTTTTTTTCTTGGTGGGGGCAGGTGGGGGTGTGGGTGGGAGGAGAGGGGGAGAGAGATGGTAGCCAATGTCTCATCATATTTACTCAAGCTCCATGAGACCTCATCTTCCAACTTTATTAGGGTATTCTGTCATTTTTCCTAGGCAACAACTAGGCCAGTTTTCTGTAGGAACTAAATTGCCACTCCCTATTTATGTCTCTCTCTCTCCGTGTGTGTGTGTGTGTGTGTGTGTGTGTTGGGTTTAGGTTCATAGTTCATTGAGTTGTTGGAAAATTACCCAAACTGTCCCTTACCTGCCAACATTATAAGGGTACCATGTCATTTTTCCCATACACGCATGTTTATGCATGCATGTATGTATATGCGTATGTACAGTGGAATTTATTTCCATTAGTGCATTGTCAATTTCTTGTTTCATAGGTATTGTTAATATTGTCTTTATATTTGATATAAACTACCACTGCAAACCCATGAAAGTGCCCCTTTTTTTACTATAGTTGTGGAAGCTGTGGTATAAATCCTCTTCAACTTCAGTTGCAACAAACTCTTGTATTTTTTTTCCCAAATATAATTATTTCTCAGAGATATACGTTAATTAGAAAATATTTCAGTGATTGTGGAAAGTTTTCACAACCAGGTGTCAAATTGGACACTAATTCTGATGAAGCTTGTTCTTTAATGAATTCCCAATAATTTACTACTAACTGCTGCTACTACTATCTTCACTACTGGTTGCTGTTTAATTATATTGCTGCTCTTTGCATCAGCTGAAGTGAAATCCAGTTTGTGTTACATTCTATAGTTTTGGTGGTATGTTCAGGCATTCGTGGAGATGAAAAGTATGCCACTCTCTTATTTCAAACTGCAAACTAGTGGTAATAAATGGGAAGAACTGTGGTTAGCTCTGATCCTGAGGAACAGAACACACACACACACCCAACAAAAAAAAATAAAAATAAAAAAGTAAAAAATCAAACAAGGGCTTCTAAAGATAGTAAATGCATGATCACCTGGTGACTGTTATGATTTACCCTTTTTTTCTCCCATAATAGAGAGTTGATTAGCTCTAGGCACAGAACTATTGGGATTTGTTTCTCTTCCACATGAAAATCCTACATGCTGCAGTAATAGTGGTCTAAATTGTATTCATTGAACAAATGCTGCTGTATGTGCATATGTATTCTTTGTTATCTGTGATGCAATTTTATTTATCGGTAAAAGGATTACATATTTAGTGTTCTCCCAAATTAGCAGGAAGAGATGCTGCATTATTCTTTTGGCCACTCAAGTGCATTGCTTACTGTTTTCACTGATTTGATTTTGCATCATTTTTTATCTGCTATAATGCAGCATCGGTCCCAGATTCCGTGAAAGCTGAGTTGTTGCAGCGCATTCGGTCTTTTCTCACATCAGCTGCAATTTGATACATGTTAAACACTGGTGGGATCAAGGTACTACACTGTTTTCTGAAGTTAGTCATTACGTATTTATGTAAATTCTGATCCTTAAACCAAGAGTCACAATTAGGCAAGACCAAGTACTGCCGTCCAGTGGTTGCCATATCAGGATTGCTTCCAATTGTCGTCTTTGTAGTCTCTGACTCTTTGACCTGGGGCCTATTTAAAGTTTGAACGCTCATGTAACAATTTTCAGAAAATATTGAAAGTAGGAGAGAAACACTTATAGGTTGATGTGCTTGGATAGAATTTACAAGTGATATGTATGTGATCGTGCAATTATATGGAAATATCGTACATGATATGTATGTGATCGTGCAATTATATGGAAATATCGTACATGCTATTAAATTCAATACGGTCTGGTGCATGTCCTCATTGATCCTTGTGTTTAAAGAAACAATGAAGTGGTGCGGCATGGTGATGTTAATTTCACCTCCAACTAAGCATTTAAGCTTTGTGCAAAGCCACGCTGCTTCAGTGAACTACCGGCCAGGTGTTGTGGTTGCTTCAGTTACCGTTGCAATCTCTTCATATAAACTGTGATGCTGCTTTCATAAAACCTGAACCATGTTTGATGGCTGGTGATCCAATAATTTGTAGGACCCAGCTTAAGCATCCGAGCTGGATGGCGCATCCATCGTTTTATGATGACAGCATGCATTTAAATTTCTGACAAGAGTTTGTATGGTGAATCAGAATGTTGGAGGGGCCATTGTATGGATTTGGGCCTTGCCCGCTGAGAATTAGAAGGTATGTACAGAACCTTCTTTTGTACTGTTTGGCAACGGGAGGGAAGAAAATGAAAACAAGGGGATATATGTGATGACATCTTTCTTGCAGGTGGAAACTCTAAACTGTTTCTTAATCTATTGTAGTAACAGTATGCGGTGTTACCATTTATGATGGTCAAGCCGGGTCTGGTTGTCCAGATTGGAATTGGTTCTGGTCTTAAATTTATATCCGATGACCACAATTCAAGTCTGAGGATCTAGGATACTCTGATTTTTCGACCAGAATGGATCTGAACTCCACTAAGTGCCTGTTGGATGCCAAGCAAATCCTTAGAGTAATCCAATATATGGCAGGCACTGAACAGGATACCGGTGGCAGAAGCAAGACCTTTTCATTTAAACAAAACTAACAATCATGAAGAAAGATGATACCATAAATATGTGTTGAAAGTATTGTACAATAATCCCTATTTCGTGTGCGATCCTGTAGCTCCCACGTTTCATCTGTTAAATGTCTGTTCTTCGTAGAACTTCTTATTATTTTGGAATTTGGTATTCTCGGAGCTCTCCCCTCCGGTTGCACATGCTGTTCCTAGAATTTATTCGGGGTGGCTTTGTTGCCCGTGAATGTTACCCATAAAGCCGCCTTGAACCACACAGTGAGACGCTGCAACGAGGAATGAAAATAAGGGGAGAGAGAAGAAAAAAAAAAAAACAAGCCATTGAGCCTAAAAAACTCGTGCATTGGCAAGCCATCGAGCATAAAAATTCTAAGATAATAGAGATTAAACAGGGGGAATGTTGCTCAGATATGGCTATCCAAAAGAGGAGATGAGAAGTTTGTTCTTGAAAGCCATTGAAATTTGTACTCAAATCTTTCTATTTTTTTTTTCTCTTGGATATTCAATATTTCTCATAAATTTGAAAATTTTTTTTATAAATCTACCTCACTTCTTTTTTAATTAATTTATCATCTTTAAATACACTTAAGAATGACTGGAGAAGAGGTTCTAGCCGTTGGAGATGACAACTAGCTGTTGGAGGACGTTTGGGGCAAAAAACTGAAGTTTTCAAAACTAGCCGTTACAGTCTATTTAATCGACTAACTTTTCTTTTAGTCGACTAAGTCCCTCACTGGATCAACTCAAAATTCTCTTAATCGACTAAGTTATCAGCCTTAAAAAATTCAATCTTTATTTGTGTTGTTCTCTAAGACTGAGTCGACTAACTTTCTGACTTAGTCGGCTAAGTTTGCATGCCAACCGTGCCCAGGATCTTAAAGTGCTTTAGCTTGGCAACTTAAGAAGATTTTTTCATAGATGAATTCTTTATTTAAGCACCTGAAAACTCCGACAATCATTCTTGAAACACATGATTAGTGTCATCTATACTCAATATTTTAGAATCATCAAAATCAATCTTAGGATCAACAAT
Source organism: Elaeis oleifera (assembly GCA_000441515.1). NCBI lineage: Eukaryota > Viridiplantae > Streptophyta > Magnoliopsida > Arecales > Arecaceae > Elaeis > Elaeis oleifera. The sequence continues at coordinate 492,980 of KE504722.1, forward strand.
CTTCCCCTTTCTGATGATGATAAAACTTTGAATATATACGTAATAAAATAAATAATATATTTCAACCAAATTGAATCATGAAGTGATAGAGTAAATATATATGAATTCACACTACATACATGTTCTTAATTAATCTTTAAGTCATTGCACATTTTATATATATTCATATTAAAGAATGTGTTAATTCAATTCAATAAGTATTAAAGTTTCAATCGACTAAGTTAATGAGCATCTTGAGCATTAATCCTTTAAGTATACACTCATTATCTCTCTCTCTTTTGACATCATCAAAAAGTCAAGGAAAAGTTCAAAAAAATCATCAAAATCAATTTAATCAATATTTTGAAGATTAAAATCAATATATGGCATATCAAAATAATCAAGACATGTATCAAATTTAGAACTTATTATGTATCTTTTTTTAAAGAAACTTATTTTTTGAATTTCAAATTAAGTTCTAAATGTTTCTTCCTCTTTCAAAATAAATCTTTCAGTTCAAAATGAATAGCTCACTCTCTTGTTGAGTGAATTTGACTCTATAACTAGATTTTCAATCATATTTTAGATTAAAATATTTCATGCTTTAAGAACTCAAAAAGAATAAAGTTTTTCAAATGTTTGATAGCATAATCAATCATAACATTTACTCTAATATTTATTCTTTTCTTTCTTAATAAATATCAGTTAAGTAAGTTTGAAAAAGGTATGTATCGAGAATGTATCAAGCAAATCAATGATAGTATCAAAATAAATGAGTGTTACAATTTTAATTTCACTTCTTGAGTAAAAATTACTTTAATACAAATGATCTTACAATAATTTTCAAAGTATATCAAAATTTTTTATTATATTCAGATTTTTAAATATGTTTCAAAATTGAAAGTATGTATCAAATTCATTTCTTAGACTAGGAGTATGCTTCAAATTTATTTTAACTCCAATCATTTGTAAAAAATGATTAATCAATCAAATCATGTAAATTAAATTGAATGATTAAAACATATGAAGATTCAAATTAAATGAAGTATAATATAATTGTTTGAGAATTTAAAATCAAAATTCATTTATCATATCATAAATAGAATTTTCAATCAGATCAAACTAGATAAAGTACAGAAATTAATTCTCTCCCTGTTCTTTTAAAATAAGTATGTTTAACATGAATTTGAGCACTAAATTCAGAATCTCTAAATTTCAAATTCAAAAATATTTTCAATTAACTAAATATTTCATCTTTAATATTTTCTCCCCCTTAGTTTTACAACAAAGCTATATTAAGCATCTTATGTGGGAAATGTCAAAATATTGTTTAATTTATAAACTTTGCAATAAAAAGATCATTATACAATCATGCTTATTTCATTTTAAGTTTTTCAAATGATAATATGATATAAGGGATTGAACAAGCATGCTGAATTTAGGATAAGGTTAAAATAAACAATCAAAATGATATACTAATTTTAAGCAATACATCAAAACATTAAAGTAATAGAGTATGATCAATATAAGTATATAAAAATCATCAAAATCAAGCATTTAAACTAACTAATTCCAATAAATCAAGATGGTGTGATGTGAGAATAAGTTCAGCCTTTATCAAACTTCACCAACCATCTTCTTGAGTCCAAAGCATTTATTCATAAAAATTCGCTCCTTTCTCTTCATTGGATGCTTGGCACATCTGCAAAGCTATTTGATATATTTTGGTACATAAATCATCTTGGGTCCATTGGAGTTAGCGCATATAGTTCCTTTAGGAACTCAAATTTGTTTTATCTTTGATTTATTTATATTAAAGCTCTTGTTTGCATTAATAGATTTGCATTCTATAAATTTATGTCCAATCTTATTATATCTATAGCAAATTATGTTTCTATTATGATTTTGAGATTTTGTAAATGCATTCTTTAAAAATTTTTGCTTCCTTAATGGGTTATATCCTATGCTGGCTTTATTAAAATTATTTTTATTTTTAAGTAATATTTATAAATTTTGAGAACTTAAAGTAAATTTGTCTACTATAGGTTTTAATTTATTCACTTCTTGTAAGGATTCATTCCTTTTAGTTGATTCATCTAGTTTATTTTATAATTCCTTCGTATCTTTCTCTATTTTAGTTTATCTTTACTTAAGAATTGATCCTCTTTCTTAAGTTCTTATTTTATGAGATAACTTCTTAAAATTATAAAGTCATTGAAAGTATCATATAATTCTTCAAATATAAAATCGAAAATTGGATCATCATCATTTACCTCATCGTCGTGAGCCATCAAGTAAGGATTGCACTTTCTTCCTCTTTTTATTTTTTTTTCTTTACTTTGCTCTCCCTTAATTGATGCCTTCTTTTCTTTTGCTTCTTCCTTTTTTTTTTCTTTTCATCTTCATGAGTTATGAGGCATAAGTTGGGAGAAGCTTCCATATCTTCTTTAAAGCAAGATTCTACTTCTTGATATGCTCCCTCATATGTTGTTTCCAATTGATCCCAAATTTATTTATTGAAATATATAAAAAAATTATATTAAACTCATTAATATCTTAAGAACAATAGAGTATATTTATGGCCTTAGCATTAAGTTGGACCATTTTCTTATCATGCTCAATCAATACATTGGGGGTGTGTGCACCATCTATTATAATTTTCATAAGTTATAATCATATACTTGTATAAAATTTCATTCTAACTTTCTAATAAACATAATTTGATCCATTATCTATAAATAACCTTTATAATAAAGATTCCATTTTGGCTGCCATAGAATCTTTAGCTCTTGACCACTAGATCAACAACTAATATTAGAGCACCTGCTGTGATATCAATTGTTGTCCAAGTATGGCTACCCAAGTGGAGGGATGAATTGGATATTTTACAAAATTTTAAGATAAATTAAAGCTCTAAACAAATATGTGCTTCTAACTTAAGTGATTGTGTGGTGATTATAATATATAGCAGCGGAAATAAAGTATATAAGTTGTTATGCAAGAAATGAAAACAAGTAAAGTAAGAAACCAAGGTAAGAAAGCAAGCACAATATAAACACATAAGATTTATAGTAGTTCGGAGCAAGCCGCTCTTACATTCATTCCTCAAGCTCCCTTTGAAAATTTCATTATAATCTCTTGACTACAGTGTGTTTGTTTTTCGGACTCATAAATAAATCCAGTTGATTTTTTCGGGCTCACTATCAACCCAGTTGGTTTTAATCTTGGCTCACCAACCACAACCACTATAATATCCAACTTTAGGCTTGGACCAACCTTCACCTCAAGTTTCTTTCTCCCAAAGAAATTTGAAAGAAAACAAAATGTAAGGTATACAATTTCAGCACAATCATAAAGATAAAAGAAAACTCTTTAAGCTTGATGAAGATGTTGCAAGGTTGATCTTTGAAGCTTAAACTTTTCTTTCTTGATGCTAGAGAGGATGCTTGAGATGTTGGAGAAGTTAGCTCTTGAAAGCCCACTGAAATTTGTACTCAAATCCCTCTCCTCTCTCTTTTCTCTTGGATATTCAATATTTCTCACAAATTTAAAGATTTTCTTGTAAATCCACCTCCTCCTTTTCTAATTAATTCTCCATCTTTAAATGTACTTGAGAATGGCTGGAGAAGAGGTTCTAGCCGTTGGAGATGACAACTAGCCGTTGGAGGGCATTTGGGGCAAAAATTGAAGTTTTCAAAACTAACCGTTACAGTCTACTAGTCGACTAATTTCTCTTAGTTGACTAAGTTCCTCATTGGGTCGACTCAAAATCCTCTTAGTCGACTAAGTTCTCAGCCTTCAAAAATTCAGTCTTCTGTCTTGTGCTGCTCTATGAGACTGAGTCGACTAACTTTCTGACTTAGTCGATTAAGTTTATGTGCCAAGCGTACCTAGGATTCTTTAAAGTGCTTTGGCTTGGTAACTTAAGGAGATTTTTTCCATCGATAAATTCTTCAATTTAAGCACCTAAAAATTCCTACAATCATCCTTGAAATACATGATTAGTATCATCTATACTCAATATTTTGAAATCATCAAAATCAATCCTAGGATCAATAGAAAAAAATTATCCCAGTGATTTTTTATATCCTGATGAGGTCCATTTATCGAGGATCATCTGCTCTCATCGTTATCTAATCTCATCCGACCATTCATTCCAAGAACACTTCTGCGATTAAAATTTATAGAAATTCTTTGTTCACCGTAGGCAGTGTAGAAAATCCGACGTGGAGTGCATCACTTTGTCCGATTGATCCATGTAGCCACCGCTTCCCAATGCGCATTTAATGCCAGCAGGTTAGTTTTTTCATTTAAAAATTTGTACGATGAAAATATCCTTTTAAAATTATGACACCCTTATGGCATCCCTTCATAAAATTATGACACCCCTATATAAAAGGCTAAACTGAAGTGGGATATTACAATTTTTATAAAGAGATGTCATAATTTTTAAGAAGAGGTATCATAATACTGTTTTTGGATATATTTATTATTATTTTTTCTCCATGCAGTATTATGACATCCCTTCTTAAAAATTATGACATCGGTGTTATAATTTTTAAAAAGAGATATCATAAATTTTAAGAAGGATATTTTCATCATACAAAATTTTTAACAAAAAAGCCGATCTGCTGATATTAAATATGTATTTAAAAATGATGACTATATGGACCAATTGGACAAGATGCGCTCCATATCGGATTTTCTACACCGCCTGCGGTGTACAAAAAACTTCTCTAAAATTTAACTCTCATGGCAGCCTATATTAGGGATTTATAACCCATTTGAGCAGCCAAACAAGCCCCGAACATCTTTCATTTCGTGGAAAGCATCAACGGATGCGGAGTGTCAATTAATTGCGAAAAGATCATATTTCCTCCATCGACCTTCATTCTTTCAATTTCTGAACAAGCTAAAACGGTTAATAATGAGGGGATGTTTGATCGGAGAGAGTGGGGATCTGAAATCGAAATGAGTAACTCCTATTTCAACCATTTGATCGAAAAAATCCCAATTCGATTCAATTCCAGAAAGAAATAGAAATGACTCAATCTATATAAACTAAATCCCTATTCTCCACTATGGATTCAAATTTCTATTCCAATTCCGATTTCGATTCCGATCACAAATCAAACGTTTCAAAAGATTTGATCATTTTGATTCCGATTTCAAATCATTTCGATTTCAATTTTGATTACGAATCAAACATCTGCTGGAAAATCGTTGGTTTAGTTCGCGTTATGGCATTGGCCAATAGGCTCAGATAAGGTCATCAATGATTTATCAAAACCGATTTACCCATGAAACGGGAAAAAACACTAAATTAGAGTTTTAAACTGAACTCTTGGAAGTGGAATTCCGCTACAGTCAAGGGTTGGTTTATGAGTCAACGAGGTGATGAGATTGAACATTACATACAAAATGACATCTATTAGACAAGCTAAATTTTGTGTGGAAAAACTGTCAATCAAACAACATTATTCAATGCAAAAACTTTCTGATGAAAAGATTTAGTAGTAGTGAGGTTCCTACAGTAGCAACTGACATATTTCATTCTCCCAATTCCTCCTGTGAAATCTAACGCTCTATAGTATGATATTCAAGCAATAGCAATTAAACTTGCTTGTAACTGCCCCTCATATAAATTAAGCCCTCAGATATGTTCTCTTTTGAGTACTAATCATGAGAATCAATCACGATATAAATCAGAAGAGATCATCTAATGATGCAACCCACAACCACTATCAAACGTCAGTTCCGAAGTAGCGGTCACCAAACTCGCCCAATCCTGGGATAACCCGGAACTCCTCATTCAATGCAACATCAATCTCTGATGTGACGATCTTCACATAAGGGAACCGTTTGCAGACACAATGAATTCCCTCAGGTGCCTGAATCAGCAAAAGATAAATAAATTGATACAAATTTCAACCCATCAGTAGTCTTTTAATATAAGAGGGAACTCACAGAGATGAGGTTGAGGAATATTATCCGTTTCTCAGGAACTCCTTTTGTATGAGAAGTTCTATAGCTTGGTTAGCCGAGTTACCTAGGACCATAAATGGTTTGCACTCTCGTTAATGAAAAACTTGTGCATAACTTTACCAAAAAAAATACTTGTGCATAAAACAATGTATTACTTACAAATATTAGCATGAAAACTACGAATTAAAAAAAGAAAAAACAATAAATCAGGAATTGTAACTGAAAATAATGGAACAGGACAAAGGGCATTGACAAAGTTCATTAATAACTTCATTTTAGTCTCAAGACAAAAAGGAAGACAGACATCAAAGAAAGTACCTTCCTGTAATGCATCAATTACTAGACATAACTAACAAGACAACAAATATCATGCTGCAGAAATCCTGATTCAGCCTAATAAAATGGATGCATTGATGCAAAAGCAGGGAGGCAATAATTCATTCCCATTAATTTCAGAACACAAGCAGGTTCAGTTATGGAAATCAAGTACGAAATATACATCATTTACATGTGGCCAAGTCCTACTTCTCCAGATCCATGTCCCTGATTCATCATCACATGAATTTTACTTGTGATAGACACAATACTGAAGGTACCAGTAAATCACAGGAATGGGCTTTACTTTTGGATAGGTACCTCTTTAATATCTAATTGACCCTTAATAACTTGTGACTCTCTGACCCCCAACAACATCAATTCACTCATGCAGAGGCAATAAACAACAGCTGATCCGAATTTCCACCAAAGGTCTCTGACACAGTGCGCATTATGATAAGCAAACCATGAAAAATGTAATTAAACAAGTAATTATCCAGATTCATTCATGGAAAGATTTGTGTTTTATTGAATGCATAGCCATATTTTTGTTATCTTATTAATCCCTTTAGGGTGAAAACTCACAGAATTGGCATTCACTAAGAAGAGGTTTCTAACATGGAAAAAAATTGTGCTTTATTGAATGCATCGCCATAGTTTTGTTACCTTATTAATCCCTTTAGGGTGAAAACTCACAGAATTGGCATTCACTAAGGAGAGGTTTCTAATTAAATTGAATGCGTGACCAAAAAGAATCATAAATTATATAAAGAACATAATGGGAATTACAAAGTTCTGTCAATTTTTCAGGAGAAAAGGGAAAAATTTCAGGAAATATAGAAAATAACAAAAGAGATGTAGTGTAATACAGAAAAGATGAGTCGGCACGTTTGTCAGGTTGAATGATCTTTGAAAGTAAGGATCAATTCTATGATTTAACCAATGAGTGACAGTTGATTCAGACCAAGGGATATGGAAAATTTTCAGTACATTTTCAACTTTATAAATATGCTACAATTTTTTTAAAAAAGAAAACAGCTTCAAACTGTACCTGTAGCAAGTACAGGGTCTAGAAGTAGAACATGCCGTTCAGAGATGTCATTGGGCAACTTCTCATATATGAGCTGTTTAGTACATAACCAAATTAAATATAAGCATTTAACAAAATAAATTAAGTACAAGAAATAACCAATATCCAATCATTAAAGAAAACAATGCAACAGATATTAAATGCTCACCTGTTTACCATTGTCTCCATCACGGTGAATAAGAATTTTACCAATTTTTATTCCTTTACAACATGCCCGCAAAGCATTCTCCATGCTTTCACCACTGCAACCAACCAAATAACAACAGGGCTAAATAGGTAGAAATAAAATGCAGCATTTGGATGCTGGACAGCCAACCAGGGGTAGACATTTTCAACTCCTAGTATCCATCCCTCGATCAACTTTCTATAGGTTAACAGTATCTCCTATTTGGTTGAGGGTTAGTATGTTGTGAAGAAAGTACAAAAATTAAGCACCTTTTTCGAGTACCGGTGGAATTAAACACCCTGCCCCATCAAAGCCCACACCTGCCCCCCCCCACCTCGCCAAAAAAAAAACAAAAAAAAGGAAGAAACCATGTTTGACAGTATTTGCCTGGTTAAGTGGATAACCGTACACTTATCACCACTTAGCTACCAATCAAATAGTAACTAAGAGTTACTTTGAACATGTTTTGGTTGAAATCGTATCCCACAATTCTTCCATTTTTAGATGCAATCAGTAGTTCAAGCAAATTCTTGAATTTTAGAAATTATAGTATGGCATAGGGTATCCACTTCTTGGGGCACAAGCATTAATTGATATAGCAGCATGAGTCATTCCATATCATGTCAATAAATAATTAATGTGCTAATCCATGCCTGGGTAAGGAAGGGTTGCAACAAGTTGGCAGCAGTATAAAACTATAGCCACATCCTATAAACATCAATTTTCAAAAGAGAAACCATTAGAATGTCCCTGACTAGCGATGTGCCGCATTGGATCCTGTGTAGTGAAAAGTGGCTGAGGGTTAACCAGGGCACTCTCCAGAAGTGATGCATCACATCGGTGCCCGGATGTGGTTACAAGCAAGGGTTCTCACATTTCAATGGACAAGTATGGGCAAAGAATTTAATCCAAGAAATAGGATATAGTTAGCAACTTGGAAAAGGAAGCTGGTAAGACAGGTTATAAGCTTTGGTGTACAGGGAAAGACAGGAATAAAAATGGAGTAAGAATTATAGTATAAGAGAGTTTGAAAGATGAGGTTGTAGACATTAAGAAAGTAGGAGATAAGAGTAATCTTGATAAAATTGGTGTTGAGAGCGAGGAGTCTATTGATATTATTAATGCTCATGCTCCTCAAGTAGAATGGAATGATGCTACAAAGAACACTTTTGGGAGGACATGGATGGACTAGTTCAAAAGATTCCTAGTGGAATAAGGATATTTATCAAAGAATGTCTGAAAGGGCATGGGGGAAAATATAATGTAGGTCCAAAAAGGGTGCTTGGAGGTCATGGTTTTGGATATCGAAAGAAGGAAATGCCATTGTGGAGTTTGCGATAATATATGATTATGACCTAGCATTAACTAATACTCACTTTAAAAAGGATTCTCACTTGACAACTTTAAAGAGAGCATAATACAAATCAAATAGATTTCTCCCTTTCTAAAAAGATTGATTGAGTTCTACGTAAAGATTATAAGGTTATATCGGGTGAAAGTTTAACCACCCAACATAGATTGAAGATTTTGGATGTATTAAGAGATTAAAGAGAAGGAACAAAGAAAATAGAAATCCAAGGACTAGGTGGTGAAATTTGTGCGGGTGCTGGGGCGCCCGGGGGGTGGGGTTACAAATGACTTAAAAGATTAGAATACTAAACAAAAATGGAATAGGGTCTAGATTGGAAAATCAAAACCATGTAGGAAGCATACTATATTAAGAAAGAGGCTAAAGCAATATTAAGAGAATCAAAGGAAAAGGGTCTAGTCTAGAAATTTGATGGTAAAATAAGAGTTTTAATTGGTAGCTATGGCAAAAAGAGAGTGTTATAGAAGACTACTTAAATGTAAGAAAAGAGAAGCATACAAAAGTTATAGGATAGCTCAGAATGAAGATAAGAAGGCGGTACAGGAGGCTACATTTAGGGCATATGAAGAGTTATATAGCAAGTTAGAAATCAAGAATAGGAGAAACATATCTATAAGATTGAAAGACTAGGAAAAGAAAATTAGAGGCTTAACTCAGCTTAAATGCATCAAGGATGAAGATCCAAAAGTTTTGTCAAGGAGGATGAGATAAACAAAAATGACGAAGGTATTTAATAAGATGTTTAATGGAAATCATGTAGATGAATTAGGATATGTTACTAGTTCTACTAAGGGTAGAAATGTTAAATATACATGTGAAACTAAATTATCTGGGGTAAAGAAGGCCATGAAGAAAAAGATAAAACTAGGAAAGAGGTTGGATTTGATAGAATTCCCATTTAGATTTGGAAGCATCTAAATAACATGTGAGTACTTGATTGATTAATTTGTTTAATAAAATTCTACAGAATAAAAGTGATATTCAAAGTTGTCCTAACTATCGTGGTATTAACTCATAAACCATATTAGGAAACTTTGAGAGAGGATGGCCGAGCACACATTAAGGTGTGAAACAAAACTAATAGAGAACTAATTTTCATTTTACATTAAGATGATTAACCATGGATACTAGTTTCTCCCTTAAAGGCTAATGTAGTAGCATAGAGAAAGAAATGAACTTCATATGATTTTACTGATTTAGAGAAAACATATGTAAAATCCTAAGAGAAGTTTTATGATGGTGTTAAAAGGAAATAATTTTGTTAGATATATTAATGTGATTGAGGATATATGTACAATGGAGCGGTTGTTCGTGGGAGAACTAATAGTGATAATACTCGTGAGTTGTCAATCATAATATATTTACACTAAAAATCTGCTATGAGCCTTTACCATCTTGTGCAAGTTATATACGAGCATACCAGGCATATTCCAGATAATATAGTCTTAGCCGAGAAACTAAATTAAGGTTAACTATAAGTTGGAATTATAGAGGAGTGTTTAGAATTCAATATTTTAAGTAGGACAGACAAAATATGAAATGCAATTTTTGCAAACTAGAAATTAAGATGAAGATGGAGTGAAAATTGAAGATCATAAAGCTTATAAAGATTATTTTGATATTTAGGATCGATTAATAATAAGGAGAGATTGAAGAGGATGTTATCCATAGGATTAAGGTAGATTAGACATAATGGAGAAGTGCATCTAGGATATTCTGCGATCATAAGTTACCTTTCAAATAGAATGCATTTAAGTTGTAACGGCCAACCCAACTCCTTCGGGATTAAGGGTTAGTTGAGTTCACTTGAGTGGGCTATACATAGGTCAATTCTCGATTGTAATGGCCATATACCAACGTTGGCTGCTACTGCTTTCCTTTTACACTTGTAATGGATGATCTGATTCTTAATGTTTATATTAAGTGCATCCATATATCACCTGCATACGATAAGAACAGCATTTAATACTCTCAAATAGGAAAATTAAGATAAACTTTGGATCAAGCATTGCCGACTCGAAACGGGACCTTGTGCCGGCCGGCCAGTGGTACGAGTCGGTACACCTCCATATTGAACCGTATCAGGCCCGAACAAATATAGAAATGAGGGATGAACTGAAAAGAACATAGAGAGAAACAGAGGAGGAGAGAGGGAGAGGGAGGAAGAAGAAGGCCAGCGGAGATGCCAGTGATGGCCATCAGAGGGTTGTGGAGACCTCCTACGGTCTGTATTCTTTGCGAGAGAAATAAGAGGAGACAGAGAGAGAAAGAAGAGAGAGAAGAGGAGTGAGAGGAAGGTGGCGGGAAGATCTTCGAAGGGCCGTTGTGGTCACCGAACAGTGCAAATCCTCTCCGTAGTCGTTGTGGGTTTGAAACAAGGACGACGCCCATATTTCATCATATTTTTTTAAAAAAAACATACTATCTCTCTCTTTTTGTATCTTGTGGGGGACTGTGGAGGCTCGAAGGCCTCGGCAGGCCACCATCAGCCACCGCTGGCCTTTTTCTCTCCTTCCTCCCTCTTTGTTCTTCCTCTTTTCTTCTCCCTCGCTTCATTTTCGCCGGCATTCCGAATCGAATATCCGAACTACACCGATAAGCTATCAGTATAGTTCAGCATGCCCTGAACCATCAAGTTTGGGGCGGTTCGGCGAATCATTCTTGGACGATAAAGTTCTAGAAATCTGTAGAAGAATATACACAAACAAATTTCTCGAGTGTAATATAAATAAGAATGGAGAGATAGATGGGGGCACACTAAAAGATTAAAGAAGGTTAGATAAAGTGGGAGATGATTCAGTTCTGCATTATTGCATGTCTTTAAGACATAAGACAGCATAATAAGTTTGCAAGGTCAACGATATTTTTTATGACTCCATAGTTGCAATTAAAATGATTTATACGAGTTCAGAGACGAGAATATTGAGTTGTTGTTTTGAAACATCCATATTGACTGTACAATTTTATATTGTTTCACAATGTTACCCAAATGTAATGTGCAATAGTTGTGTATTGTGCACCATACATATCCTGTCATGTCAAACCAATAACCACAATCACTAGTGGTACAAGTAACTAACAGCCATAAGAAAAACTGAATAAAGCTAGCCTTGGATTGGAACTAATAGGAAACAAGGAATTATAGCCAGCCGTATAAGGCTCATTGCTTGTGATTATTTTATCATTTTAATTTTAATCATAACTAAATCAAGATACTTTTGAACTTGTATGGCAGTATTAGTTCACTAAAGAAACTGAAGTAATGCCTGGTGCAAGGCTCACCTTCGAATAATAGACACTCCACAAAGTTTCTTGCAAAAGTCAACTCCAGTGTAGACAGATTCTGAACAAAAAAAAAAACTAAAGTTATGAACAAGAAATTTAGTTGTGTTAACCAAACACCCTAGAATCCATACTACATTTAACATGGCTATCCAGTCATGATGGATGGCCTAAGAAGAGGGCGCAATCAAAATTTCCATTTCTTCTTGACTAAAGAAATAGAATATTTACATATTTATAATTTATAAAGATAATTAGAATATATATCGAATTTCATCATAAAAAAAAAAATTAAGCTTAACAAAAAATTGAGATAAAAATAATATTTATTAATTATTATAAAGAGCAAAATATGGTAGCAGTAGCAAATAGTGATAGAAACAACTGGTCTACTAGCCATACTCATGATGACATAAGTTTCCAAGGTAACTAAAAGAGCAGGCTAAATCTCACCACATGATAATCATCTGCTACTTTGCTCTTGCAGATTTTCCCTTCCCTAGTTTATCAAACTAATACCTCTTCCACTTCTCCAAAAGAATTAAGCATGTCAATTTCCTAATGCTGAGTTATGGGTGTTCAAATTGGCAAATTACAGATTTGAGTATTTCTGCACACTTGAATTTTAGAAGTTTCAGTGTTATTAGGCAAAACTATGACCTGGTCATTCAATAAATTTTAATGACAGGAAGTTTTTTGTTGCAATTCACTAGGGTCATAAAACACAAGCAAGATCTATGATTTTTACCTGTTTCATGACAATAAAATCTTTGCATAATGAAAAAATAAATAATCTATTTTGAACAATGTTGTGAGCCATGAGCCAAAGTAATGGGGACCGTGCTTTAATTCCTGAAATAGATAATCTTGGCATATCCATGATATTTCATTCGTTCACCCTTCCCCTTCTATCCCAGCAAGGTTTGCATGGTGTAGTTTCTGCAACCACCTAATCGGTAGGTTGGAATTTTAAAATTAGTCTGCTTGCTGGATATCTTTTCATGGATTAATTGATGGTTTGGATATAAAGATGGGAAAAGAGCAAGCAGACTTATATGCTGTACCTGTTGGAGTGACCACCTGCTTCTCAGTGAATGGCAGATGACCAAGACCATGCTCCACAACCTAAATTGCAAAATAATTACTACACTAATGATGAACATACTAGCCATTTGTATCCAACATCAACATTGTCATTGAAGAGTAGGAAGTACACGGGATAATTTACCAGACGAATTAGCCGATCTGAATAGAAGACAAAGTCAGGTGTCGTTATCTCCCTATCACGAATGAGTGTATGCATTCCTCGTATCTGTTATCATAAGACTTGAGTAACATTAATAATACAAGATCTAACCACTGAAACAACAAAATATATGAAGATTGGGATGTTCATCGAGTAGATTTGATAGATCATCACAGGGAGCAATTCAACAAAGAAATTACCTGGAATGTTGATTGAATAACATATACATTGGGATAAATTTTGCACAAGTCATGCTGACCAAGCTTTGTCCGGATGTGTTGTACAATTAAATCAATTGCAACATGGTTATCCCTTCCACGTGGTATGATAACATCCGCATATTTTTTGATGGCAGCACAAAATCATCAAAAGCAGGCTTGACAAACCTTCCATACTGCAGACCCAATAAAATATTTAACAATTCATGAACACAAGAAATATGATTTCCATAAGTTGAAAGGTCCAGAAGAAAGGCCATATCATCGAGGGATCCCCTTATAAGCAGCTTATCATGGCATGCTTCAATAACTTTGAATATCAATGTAAAAATAAATGCTTACAATCTGCTAACTTTGGTAATGTGGTTTTCATGACTAAAACTCTTCAATTATCCTAGACCAAGGGCTCTAAGAGAATTCCAAGCGAAGGTTGAGTATCAGTTGTTTATATAAACATCATAGAATCTTTCAGAACATTACTTGATTTATATGCCACATCTTGCACATCATTGTTCCTATGTTAAGGAGGAAAGAAAAAGAAATTAAAGGTTCTGAAATCTATGGAAATATTGTGTATGCATTAGAAATTTAAGTTTTAGCAACTATAATTGAATATCAAATAGAGGATTGTATCATGGAAAAAAATTAGGAGAGCCTTTCGGGATAAGTAATCATAAATGGCATGAAATGACTTTTCTCCTTGATAGAAATATGCAACATTTAAGCTCAAGTTGTGACAAACAGTACGCTTCATGAACAGAGAATGACAGGTAATGCAGAAGGGATGAAACGATACAGAGACACTGATGCTGGGTAACAATTAGTAAGGCTAGTCATACAAAGCAGAAGGATACCACGAATTACCTAAGATGAAGGATAAAAACATGAAGAGATAGTTATCATATTAGGAAGAAAAGGATATCTGAAGAGTAAGTGAATAATAATCAGTAGATCACAAAAAAAGACAAAAGATAGCAAAACAGATTTTGCTAGAATATCAAACAAGTTGCTAAACAAGGACTGTGCTGAGGAAGCCCAGATTGTTAGCAAATAGATGTACGTCTCTACTATCATAATGCAGAGATACTGATATATTAAGAAGAAAAAGACATCTGAAGACCGGATGAACAACAATCATTTGATCAAAAGAACGAATGAAATTCAGCCAAAAGAAAAAAATAGAAAGTAGGTAAAATAGGTATTGCTAGAATTCAAACAAGTTGCTAAACAAGGACTCTCCTAAAGAAGCATAGATTGTTAGGAAATATATGCACATCTCTACAATCATGATGCAGACTCTGGAATGTGGGATCTACATCCACTCGCTTTAACACAGTTCATCTCCAAGAGCAATCCTTGAGTCAGGTCCTCCTATTCTTTATATATAAACAGTTCATAAGACATAGGCCCTTAATTTTCACTCCAAGGTAGAGATAGAAGTAAACGAAGATTAAAAGATGAGTATACTTATCAAATATACTCCAAACAATCTTGACTGATGGAAATCATGGCAATCTAACAAATTTTCTCGTCTTTTCTAAAGAAAACAGAAAAGGAAAATCACAGGCATTGCATCTGCCAAATCCTAGTCACTTTCACAGGTCATAAAAGCTGAGAAAGATATGAGAAAGGCCCGCAAGGCTGGGACCACATTACTAGACTCATTTGGTCGATTGGCTTATTAAAAGAGATCCATGTGGAATGATAGTACAGAAAAGCTGAAAACTCACTTTCAGTTTCAATCAGATAAGTTTCAGTCTCAGCAATTTCAACTCCAGTTTCAGCAATTTCAATTGAAACAATGTAAACAAAAAAGTATCCGTAAAATTAAGAGCATAATAAATAATAAATAAAATAATATGAAGTCAAGAAAATAAATTAGACATCATCATAGAGCGATTTTATTGTTTCAGGCCTTTAGATATATCATTTCATTGGTTTCCCACAGGGACAACCAAAGACTATTTTAAAATAAAATGCCAAAATATGTACAGTACAAGATGGCATCTAACATAATGAAATCTAATTGCCTATGACATTTGAATTTTCAACTGTCCAAGCCTATGCCAAAAACTTTATCTTCCTTTAAATTTCTTTGGAAATAATGTTGCAATGCTTCCAAATTTTCTCAAGACAAGGGGAAAAAAATTAAGGTTAATCTACAGAAAATGCTTTCAAGGTCAAAAATAATGAAAAAAAGGCAAGATTTTGCTATAAATAACTTATAAATACAATGAATTATGGCCCGCATAATAGCATTGACCAAAACTCCAAAAACAGCCAATTTCAGGTAAAGTAAACATTTAGTTCCATTGCAGAATCTCTGGTCAAACTTCAAACACTGGACCATAAGATGGCATGAGTCCATAGAAGTGATGGTAAGGTAGAGGACTGCACTGATCATTCTTCTTTTTTGTCTTTCTAAAAACAAGAAAGATGTGCAATTATGCAAATTTGTCTAATGATATTCTAGAACCACAGAAGATTCACATCGATGGTGAATGTAGTGATTTTAGCATATAAAGAATGAGGGCTACATTAATTGCACAAGCTATTAGGAAACTAAAGCAATGGAGTGAAGATGAAAACAGATGACAATCATATCAACGAATAAGCCAAGCTCTATACCAAGTATAATTGACAAAGAAGCAAAGTTTATAATGATAAATTGCTAGAAATTTAGGATAAGAGGAAAATCTAAATATGATTTTCAATGGCCCAGAAAAGCACATGGTAAAGTCTTGCATTTTGTTGGTGTCTTGATTGAATTTGAAGAAAAGTTTCTCATTAAGCTACGTGAAGATCAGGTCAACTGTTAGCACGAAACAAATGCGAACCACCATTAATTAGAACGACCATTAAAAGTTCAAGAGTGCTTCAACATGTGACAAAAATACAATGATAATGCCTTCCAGAAGAATTTGCATGGCACATATGGAACATGAGAATCCAAAGCACATACAATGATGAATCCTTGGAATTGCATGCCCTATAAGCCATTAATATTGATGAAATTAAGAAACGAATCTTATGATTACACACACACACACATATGTCATAATGCAATTATCAGTGTATTTCGCATTGACTTGTGCTTGGTCCACTGGGCTTGCCCTAGATGTCACACCCCTCTGCTCAGCAACTAGAGGTTTTGGATTCAATGCCAGGGCACATTCTTCAAAATTATGAACCTGGGAAATGATACATAGGAGGGTCACCTCCTTCCTTTCTCAGAAGGAAAAAGGACTTGTGGTTTGGAAAAGAAGCCTCTAGGTTTTGGTTAAAAAATACCAAATGTTCACACAACTTTTTCTCTGTAGCTATAAGTGAGTTTGGGTACTCACATCTTTTGACGCTGATAGGTGATAGAAAAGTTTCCAAGGAAAAGATATTCTAGTGGTGGTAAATATCCGTAAATCTAAAACTTATAGTTAGGCCTTGATTAGTTCAAGATGTGTGGATTTGCATATGACTGTAGTTTTGAGTCTTCAGATGATACATGTCCTTTCTTTGTTTGCTTAAAGATGCGTTCCTTTCTAATACAACATCTTGATGTAAGAGAACTGACAACAATTTTGCTCTATGTACATAGTCTGTTGAGGTGCTGAGTGCATGTGTTTAGTCCCATAAAAAGATTTCCAGATTACAATATAAAAGCCAACAATGTAAACAATAATAATAATAATAAATCCAAGTCAACAACATAGAAATCAACTTTAAATTAAAACTCTACCTGTTCAAGCACTGAGTTCACATCTCTACCTCTCTCGACTGTATCACGCCTTATTCTTCGGCCAGCCTTATATCAGCATCTAAATGCAGCACATAGAAGAGAATGGAATAAGAGACATGTAGGAAAATGTGATATAACAGAGATTAAAATGATGCATATCTGTTCAAATCCAAAATTATACAAATTAACATCATTTCATGTCCATATGCACTAGTTTTAATCACATTAGAGAAAAAATGGGAAGATCAAAGAGTCACTTCAGCTTTAAAATGGCAAAGACCTTTTATCTAACATGAATATTAACCTGCACTTGATTTACATCCACCTGGCAACTTAAATTTAAATCTCTCCAATTACTCGTTAAATTTTATCTCTCTCTCTCTCTCTCTTTTTTTTTGGCTGCAGGTTGCAATTAACCAGATACTATACTTTTTGCTAATTTATTGTCAAGCATCCCGTGTACTTCAACTAAATTATATGTTCAGTGACTAAGTATGGTTTCAGAAACTATTACTCAAAATAAGATGTTTCACATAGCAACATCCCTAATTTACCAACAACATAGCATCAAAGTACAGGTGATCTCCATTTTTATCTACTTAACTAGATAACTTAGATTAAAAGCACATTACTTGGAAGCATTTCAAAGATCGGAGGAGTATGGAGTTTCCTTGGGTATGAAGCGTGAAGTTCTAAAGAGCTTGTCATTTGCTTCTTTTACATATAATCTATCTGAAACGAAATCAACTTCTAGGAACAATGAATAGCCTGCTTGTCAAATACTTGGTTGCCGCATGCCAATTTTCCTTGTAAATAAAACCTACTAGAAATGTGAAGTAGTGGTTTCACATATATACAATCTGAGACTTTGCAAGCCTTTAAATATTGATATTTTAGGAAATATTGGTTTTCATGCAACAAACTTTGGGAAATCTTTGCTTCTTTATCCCTCCATCACAACTATTCCATGCGTGTCATATGAACTTATATAAAATTCAGAATATCATTACATGCACAAACAATGATACAATATCATCGCAGCTGGGTGATCAAAAGCCACCATTGAATGGACTGCATGAATGGATTACCCGGTTGTCATAAATAATCCGCTTCAACTTTAAAAAAGAAAGAAAGAAAGAAACATGAACAGTCATATATGCACAAAGTAAGGCAAGAGACCTGTGTCAACAAAAATCTTCATGTCCATCAAGTTACGGACTCGTGGGTCATGGAAACTAAAATTCCCTCCAAAATAATGACATCTGACGCATTAACCTAATAAAAGATCCTTGATCAGAACATATCAAGAGCTACTCTTCCAAACCAAGATAACTAGAAATAATACATGCTTACAATTACAAAATGATGAAAGTATGTCCTGCATCATTTTAATCACAAAGATTCTTTTATAGAAAGAACTTTATCAATCATAAATAAAGAAAGGATTTCCTAATATTTCAGTTAGCATTTATTGGTAATCATGCAGTTAAGCTTTTAGAATTTAGAGGCTATTCTGAGCAAAATACAATACTGCTACTAAAAAAGGGGAGAAAACCTTAAAAGATGCAAAAAGATAAGTCAAGACATCAGGATAAAGATGGCACAAAGTTCTCTTTCAAGAATGACTTCAATGACATTGTTCCAATCACCCTCTACCTAAATGAAATTACACCCTAGAACTTACTGTATTATCTGACCTCTTTGAAGGTCATTAAGTTCATTAGCCTCACTATTGTTCTACCATTATTGTGCAGGTTCATTAAATCCTACCTCTCTCTACCAGAAATCATTAGGAATAAGCACCCCATGCTTAGTATGGTATTATTTCCAACTGTTATACACAATGAAGCCTTTTCAGTAGTCCATAAGGCCCCCCTGGTTGCCCATATTTCCACTATCAAACATCAGGAGTATAGGACCTGCAGCAGGCCACACAGGTCAGCTGATCTGAGACCACAAAACTCTAGAACAAAGTTCATAGCTGGTTTACGAACCTAATAGTTTATTAATCATCCACCAGGAGGAGTTTCACCTCTAGATGTCTCATATAGATATATTTCTTTAAGATATATATAGCAGGTAGTTCATTAAAACAAAAAACACTGACACTTTAGTTTATCTCGTCTCACTTCAGCATGCAAAAAACAAATCGGTTCTACAGAGATGTGTTTTTTGGTAATGAAGAGGAAACTTAAAAATTTGGTATGAAGAAACGAGACCATGGTACATATTGCTCAATATCAGTATTGCAATTTGCGTCACTGTAAATGATCTATTGTTATAACATTTTAAATAATCATGGTATCTAGTTTGCAACAAGTATTCCTTGGCTTTAAGATGACATTCAACATAAGAGGTCCAGAAAAGATGTATACAAATGAAGGTTAGATAAGTTAAAAATTTGTTGTTTATAATTGAAAATAGGGCTCATACAAAAAGCAAGAGCAGGATTGGGAACCTCCATTCAAAAAAAAGGTTGGACACCATGATTTAATCTTTTCTAAATCTAAAGCACTTTTCATCACCTCAATCTTAATTATTGGAAAAATGCTTATTAACTCTGAAAGCTTGGCAACTTGTTAATGTCTACAAGTAACACCAGTTTATATGAAAACTTAAAGAATAAATATATTCAACTTTCAATCAAAAGTTACGAAAATCCTGATGTTTGAGATATCATTTGTGTATCATCTAGTATCTGGTGTATATTATATTAGGAACATAGAAAACCAAATGAGTCAGTCCATCAGTCAAACCTACATAGTTCTTGCATCACCATGGGGTTTTCACCAAAATCATTGACTGCACTTGCCATATCTACAATGTCATTTGATCTTATAGCACCAATAGCTTTTATTATTGGACTGCTTATTGCTTCACATATTAAAGTTAATAATATACGCACACCCGTTGCAAAATTAAGATCCTACCACTCAAATAGGATAGTCATAAATCCCAAGATATCATAAATATGAGTTTATCTTTGTTTGTTGAAGAAAAAAAGATGAAAGCTTTAACATCTGAGAAGCAAATTAACAATGATCAGCTTCTAGTCTATAAATGTTGATAGTGAAAAATCCATGAGAGCAGCTGCTGTTGTTGGCAACATCATCTTTTACATTAGTCGACTAAGTACTACGATTAAGGAATAAGCTCAATGTTAGGGCAAAATGAATTCGACTTTTCCTCCTCCAAGGAAAACAATATGAACCCTAAGAAAACCCTGAATTATCCTTTCTTGGCAAGATAACATTCCTTCTAAATAAATCTCTTTTTGTTGTTGGAAAAGAGAAAACATGATTATAAATGAACTACCTCCTAAAAATTCAATAAGGAGAACCTTTACAAGGTATTAATATATTTGAGTTATCTGCTTGATGACATACCTTTCTGAAACTTTCGGAGCACCTCCGGTGGCTTTTAAAATCATAGATAGGAACATTGACGGATTGCCCACCTTAAGCTTGCCCATGCACTCTACAAGTTGTTCAGTATCAAAGGAATCTGCAAAGATACAAGTATCAGACATCCAAAGCAAATTCATATCAACAAATTTCTCAATTAAAAAACACATCTGAATCCTATGCTCATCACTGCTGTGTGCCCTGTATCATTTCCATCAAATTACAAGTAACAAGAGTAAAAATAACATATCATTAAACTTTACCTGGATGGTCAAAATTGTAGTCATTGACATGCTCTGCTTCTTCTGCTGTCAGTCCACGGTAAAATGAATCCTGCATGGTCACAACTTTTACATGAATATACGGGGCAAATTGATTCACCAAAAAAGTTCAATAGTGGGAAATCTTAGTAACGCATATTTTGTAGCTTCACAACTAGATAAATGAATTCATGAATATAGAAAACATCAACTCATAATAGTTAAATTATATCTCAATCTGCCACATGCAACATAAGTTCTGATATTTGAGCCAAAATATGATCAAAGAAATGGATAGAAATGGAGTAGGGAGGTGGTGGAGTAATAAGGTGAAATGGTCTAATCCCTTACCTTATTTTTAAATCTTGATGCACCATCCTTATTAGACTACAGTAATCATTCTAATATGTTGCAACTGACAACTTGGTAATGTCTAAGTCAGAGCCTCGAATGTACGCTTTACTCTTTGAATTTGTCTAGCATTGCTGTTTTAAATTGAACAAGAGTTCAACAGTGGCTGTATATATTCAGGAAATTTATGAAGAACTAGCTTATAACCCCATGCTCTATTTTATTTCTTTTGAAATTAATACATGTAAATAAATATTTATAAATATTAATGGGTATATATTAAATATCAATGTAGAAGATTCATTTAGTTGACGTGGAAAGGGAGTGTCACCCTTCTCTTTCTGTTAAACTACCAAAATGCCCTCCATCAGGATGGAATTTAATGCCATGCTAAGCTCCAAAATACCCTTCCTTTCTTTAGACATGGCGAATGGAGGCTCGGCCAACATAGAGCTTCCATTTTAATATATATATATATATATATATATATAT
>KE504722.1:560048-582924 GCA_000441515.1 Elaeis oleifera
CTATTAGGAAATTCATGCAATTAAATAGATAGAAATGCTTAGGCCATGTTTGACATTTCTATCATTTTTTGAATAAAAAATTAAAGTTAGAATTTTATTCTTCCTTTTTCTAAATTTCTGACGATCAAAACTTATTTGGTTGTCAATGTTAAAAATATTTGGTATGTAATAATTTAAATATATTTTGAAATGAACATGGTGGCACCTACTCCTTCCCAAAAATCCTAATATGAGCTTCCAACAATAATCTTTCCTTAACCATCTAATTTACAAGCCTATTAATCGAAAAGAACCTCCTTGTCACGTAATTTCTAACTGATTCAGATAGATCATCAAATTCGATGTGGATTATTCTGATCATTACGGATATTTAGGAGGATCACCAAACATGATGTGGATCATTTTCATCATTATAAAGACTTGATATAGATCACATCAGCCACTATAAATAAAGCTAGAAAGAATCTAGGAGGAGCAAGATCTGCCACGTTAAGAACTAAATTGCTTATCAAATTTCAGGAGATGATAACTTTTTCATATGATGCTCGATTGAGATAATCTTTATTTAAAATTAGATATCTTTTCAAGATTTATAATTTTGGGATAGCCCTAAAGAGATCAAATCAGACCAAAATTTCATCATTTAGCCCTCAAAATGGGTCGATCAAATCAAATTTTTTTTTTTCTAAAAAAGACTCTGATCAAAAATTATTTTTCAATCCATAAAGAATTAGGTGGAATAATAGAAAGTAAAGTTGATATAGAAATCGAGAAGTCTAACCCCACTTGTTCAATAGTGGACATTCTTCTAAAAGATAAAAAGAAAATCTGATTCAAATTTTATAAGGATAGAACTCACTATTATAAATAGGGGCAATGTACCTCAGTTTATGATGATATGAAGAATTAGTCAATGAAAGAAACAAGATTTAAGCCCTACTTTCATAATTCTTCTATCATCCTTTTTTCTTTTGTTAGATTTGAGTTGAGCGGATTGAAAAAATATTCTTCTCCTCAATCGGATTAAGTTGGTATTAGAGCCATGCTCATACCTGATGGAATCCCAGCTTGATTTGTTCGGATCAAGTTGGTATTAGAGCTTCGATCCTCTATATCTAATGGAGGTCAAAATGCATGAGCAATATAAGTAGTTACGAGAAAGGCTATTCATGTTTGAAGTACATCAAATGATCAAAGATGAGTATGGTTGCTAGTTCTATCTCAATAGATGATGAGATAAAAGAATATCTCATATAATTAGAGGAGAAGATTGTCCAACTCACCCAGACCATGTCTTGATTGGTGGCACGTTCAATACAAGTACTAGCAACTCCTATAATAAAGTTGTCTCATATATCTAAAGATCAATATTTATCATCTAGCACAAAATAGCAAGGTTAGAAACCATCTTTGAGCAAAGCCAAGCGGTTCAGCCATGAGATAGAGAAGCAAGTATTTTTCCATCTTTAATTCTGATTTAGCAGAAGCTAAATCTTCTAAACAAAAGGAGCTTTGGTCTAGATAGATTATTAAACTCGATGTGAACTATTTTGACCGCTACAAATATCTAGGAGGATTATTAGATTCGATATGAATCACTTTCACGACTAAAGACTCGATGTAGATCACGTCGGCCACTATAAGTAAAGCTAGACAGAATTGAAGGATAAGATCTACCATATCAAGAAGTCGAATTATGCAGTAAACTTCAGGAGGCAATAACTTGATCATATGATACTTGATTGAGATGATCTTTATTTTTAAAATTGAATATTTTTTGAGATCTACACCTTTGGAATTGCTCCAAAAGGGGCCAAATTATACTAAAATTTCATCATTACGAGCCGGTCAAACCAAATTTTTCTTTTCATAAAAGACTTTGACTAAGAGTTTCTTTCAATCCATGAAGAATTAGGTGAAATAATAGTAGATAAAGTTGATGTAGAAGTCAAGTTTATATCTTATAAATTTAATATTTTTATTATTTTATATTCATCATATTTTTATAGATCTTCTCATATTTAAGCTAGAAAGAGGATTCCAACCTGACTTGTTAATGATGGATGCTTTTCTAAAAAATAAGAAGAGAAATCCGATTCGGATGGTATAAGGACAGACCTAACTATTATAAATAGGGGCTATATATTTCAATTTATGATATAGAGAATTAATTAACGAAAGAAAGAGAAAGGGGATTTAAGTCTTGCTTTCACAATTTTTTAATCATCTATTTTTCTTTGAGAGATCTGAGTTGAGCGGATTCAAGAAAATATTTTCTCCCTGATTGGATCAAATTAGTATTAGAGCCATGTTCATACCTAGTGAAGTCCCAACTTGATCTATTTGGACCAAGTTGGTATCAAAGCTTTGGTTTCTATATTTATGGGAGGTCCAGATGCACCAGAAATGCAAATAGTTTAGAAAAAGACTATTCATATTTGAAGCACATCTATGGTTGCTAGTTCTATCTCAATGGATGATGAGTAAAGAAATGTTTCATACAATTAGAGGAGAAGATTGCCCAACTTACCAGCCAAGCCATGTCACAATTGGTGGCACCTTCAATGCAAGCACCACAACTCTTGTAGCGAAGTTGTCTCCTATATCTAGAGATCAAGATTTATCATCCAGTAAGGAAGACCAAGGTTGGAAACCATTTTTGAGCAAAGCCAAGCAGTTCAGCCATGAGATAGGGAAGCAAGTGTTTTTTCATATTTAATTTAATTTAGCAGGAGATAAATCCCCCAAACAAGGAGAGCTCTAATCCAGGTAGATCACCAGGCTTAACAAGGATCATTTTGACCACTATGGTATCTAGAAGGATCACCAGATTCAATGTTGATTACTTTCACCACTACAGAGACTCGATATGGATCACGTCGACCAGTACGAGTAAAGCTCTATAGAATCCAAGAGCAAGATTCACTACATTAAGAAGTCGAATTGTGCACCAAACTTCAAAAAGTGATAACTTGATCATGCGATGCTCGATTGAAATAATCTTTTTTTTTTTCAAATTTGGTATCCTTTCAAGATTTACAACTTTAGGATAGTCTCTAAATGAGATAAATCAGATAAAAATTCCATTGTTTAGGCCTCGAAACAAGCTAGTCAAATCAAAATTTTTTTTTCAGAAAGGACTTTGATCAAGAATTATCTTATAATTCATGAAATATTAGCAGAGTAATAAAAAGCAAAGTCGATGTAGAAGTTGAAGTCTATCTCCTGTAAAATTTTAGTATTTTTATTAATTTTATATTCATCCTATTTTTTAGAGACTTGTCTTAGTTATGCTAAGAAGAGGAGGCCAACCTAACTTATTCAATGGTAAACATTCTTTTAGAATATAAAAAGAGAAATCTAATCCGAATTGTATAAGGATGGACCCTCACTATTATAATAGGAGCTATATACCTTAGTTATAGTATAGAGAATTAATTAATGAATAAGGGAGATTTATACCCTACTTTTACAATTCTTCCATTATCTTTTTTTTCTTTTAAGAGATCCGAGTTGAGCAGGTTGAAGAAAATTTTTCTTCTCCCTGATCGGATCACTAACTATGATATCTTAGCTGGTCCAATCAGAGGTGTGTCCCTACTCTCCAAGCTATTGCATGGAGTACTCAATAGGCCTCCTTCACCCTTCTTGCTCTACCAGAGCAAGATGATGTACATTTAAATGGACTTAACTGACATATGGTTAAACCAATATATGTCAAAAATTGACCAAAAATTTGATGGTTCGATATTAGGTTCTTGCCGAAGTCAAATATGAAAGGCTGCTAAAGATTAGAAAGTGGTCCTGAAAATCTTAGCAAATGAAGAAATATCAAGATGAACCATGGATATTATCCAATTAAGCAACTTTAAGATGAATTAGAGATTTTCTCTAATCAATCAATGTCAAGAAACAATATGGACATATGGTGGGTAATATTCTTTTTTTCTTGATTTAAAATAATAAATATGGACATAATTGTTGGAAGGTTCAAGGGATTCTACCGTTATAAATAGGATGCCTAACTATTGTAAAGAGGATCTTGAATTGATTAAAGTTTCTAGTTCGAATCTACATTGTTTCATGAGAAATTTTTATTTATTATGTCTTCCTCCTATCTTGCTACTCCATTATTGGAAGGATATTCTTCCTCAAGAGGAAGGATCATCATGTGCACTATTTTTGGTACCCAAGCGAGTTTGGTTTGCTTGTGGCATTATACATCAATATTGAAGCCATGGTTTGATGAAGCACCGGCAATGCCCCATTATTAGAGATCGATCCAAGATATATGAAGATCCAATAGTTGCAGGAACATATAAACCAACTACATGTGAAGCATGATTATGCTATTGGCCATGATCACTACATTAGAGGATCAGATCGGGGGGATAATGTGCCATAGGATGTATTTCTCCGAATTTATCAAGCCTTTCCACTGCCATTCTCTAGATCAAGGGCCATTAATCTTACCCTACTTGATAAGAAAGTCTCATAGGATCATGATAGGCTCTTTGGCATCAGAATGGAGCTTTTCAAGTTTTATGGAAGTCTCAATCCAAAGGATTTTCTTGACTAGATCACGATCATTTATAGGATCTTTAAAGCTATGGAGTCCTTGTCAACAAGAAAGTGAAGATCATGGGATTAAAATTATGAAGCCATGCATCTATATAGTGTGCAAATATCCACTGCTCTTGAGTGTGGATTAGAAAATGAATATCACTAATGTCATGCCCAAACCCCACACTTAAGTTGGCTACGTACACGACCGCATATCTTCTAGATTATAATTCTAAAGTATATACAAGGCCTAATAAATCTAAACTAAAATATTTAATTCTGATAGATAAACAGCTAAAGCAACTAAGTATTACATTCTTTACTAGAAATTAAAGTGATCCAAAAATACACGGTTCAGATATATTCGGTGTCAGTTACAAACTTAACTACTACTATCTCTCCCCAAAAATTTTCAATTCAGTCCAATTTAGCTAGGTATTCTATGGCTCTAAAAAGAAATAAAAATAATAATATGAGTTAATAGCTCAGTAAGGATTTTCTAAGCACACACAAGCATAAAAAGATAACAATTCTTTAATAAACATATCCATAAAGAAACAATGATTTAAATCTTAAAAAATTATAATTGAATATTCATATGTCCATCTCAATAATGATATCAAGATATTCATCAAATTTTGAAATATAATAATTTAGATGTATACCACACTCCATCCATAGCAGCTCTGATATGCTCATCATATCTAATCAAATCAGAAATTTCATTCAACTAAGATTTCAATT
Source organism: Elaeis oleifera (assembly GCA_000441515.1). Lineage (NCBI taxonomy): Eukaryota > Viridiplantae > Streptophyta > Magnoliopsida > Arecales > Arecaceae > Elaeis > Elaeis oleifera. The sequence continues at coordinate 565,356 of KE504722.1, forward strand.
TTAATTACTATTATTTTGTTAACTACAGTATCAAGCTAGTAATCTCATTTATTATTTATTATAATATGTATAATATAGATTAGATCCAAATTTTTGATATTTAGATTATTCACGATCATGCTTCTATCCATGACTGGCCATACTTAAATGCCACATTTCTATCCGTGGTGAGGTCATACTGATAAAAGCACCACATTCTTACTTGTAGCAAGGCTATATTGATAAAAGTATCACGTTCTTACCCGTAGCGAGGCCACATCGATAAAACTACCACTTCCTGTCCATGGTGAGGCTATACTGATGTCGTAACTAGTTCAAATGCTCCAATTTTAAATCATTGTGAATCATTTCTTTCATTTCATTATTAATATTTGATTATAATTCATATATATATATATATATACATACATACATACATGTGCACACACACACAGACGCATATATACACTTTATTTAGGCAATTGACAAAATTTAGGATAATAAAGAATCAAAGCTTACACTACAATTCAAGTATGCAATGCTCATAATTTCTAGCATATGATACAAAATATTTATGATCAATGTTGGTGGTTGTGATTAAAGATCTTTATCTCTAATAGCTAGTAAAATTCATCCAATATGCCAACTTGAGTCATCGCATACCTACAACATCCGATTAACCCTAAATCAATATTTGGTGCGAGAAAATTCAGAAATCACTCTCTTTTCTAACTTACATGATTATGACCTAGCTTTCTTTATTTCTAAGATCAAATCTATCATTATACCGCTATCTTAATAATCCATAATTAGTTTAAGAGATTAATGGACTTTATCTCAATTAGTAGGTCCGGAAGAGACTCCACATCGATTTTCTCCGACCTCATAATATTGCCTACCTAGATAAATCTAAACTAAGTTAGAAACTAGGAAAGTAAATAAAGTTAAGATTAGTCTTTAGTTAAGTTTAATCATCAGCACAAGAAAGCCATGAGGATAGATTAAAAAGAACATAAGGATGTAGAGAGATTAAGAGAGAAATAGTAGAAGGCTTGGTCCATCTTTGAGAGAAAGAGAAGAAATAATTAGATAATTAGGTCTACAATCAAAAGAGAAAGAAAGAAGGTTATTCGTCTCTTGGTGAAGAAAGGATGGCCTCAACATCTACTATCTGGCTGCAACCCATGAGGAGGGTTTTATCCTTCTTCAAAATAGAAATTGACAAGAAGAACATAATTTAATGAGAAGAATATGAAGATAAGAAGTTAGATTAGGGTTACTTGAGTGGAGGATGAAGAAGAGATGGGCTAGCATCTAGCATGGAGGAAGAGGAGAAGAAGAATAAAAAGAAGAAGAAGAGAAGAGAGAGAGAGAGACACAGGATGGGAGAGATCGTGGAAGAGGGAAAGCATGTGTAGAGGAGAGGGAGAGCAAGGAAAAGGGAGAGAGAGCTTATGGTGTGCGGGAGAGATAGAGATGGAAGGAGGAGGGCACATGGGGGTTTTAATCGCATAGAACAAGAGACGTACGGTGGAGGGCGGTAGGGTTTCTATCATATAAAACAGGAGATTTATTTCCTTGTTTGGTTCTTATTTAGTGAGCACCCTAACAGGTAGGCCAGCCAAGTGGACCGGCCGGGCCAGGCCTCACATCCTCCCCTATTTAATAAAATTTCATCCTAAAATTTATATGCCTAAATTGAAAAAAGCTGGGGATATCTTCTTTCATCTTGTTCTTGAGCTTCCAAGTCGCTTCCTTTCTACATGATTACTCCATTGAACCTTAACTAAAAATAGTATGATGTCTTAGAACTTGTTCTCTCCTATCTATAATTTGAATTGGATACTCTTCATATGTTAAATCCTCATGTAACTATAATGGCTCGTACTCCATCACATGGCTAAGATCTGGTACGTATTCCTCCGCATTGATATATGAAATATGTTATGCATACCAAAAGAATAGGTGGTAGTGCTACTCTATATGTCAGTTCTCCAACTCTATCCAAAATTTTAAAAGGACCCACATATCTCGGACCGAGCTTTCCATGGATACCAAACTGCATCAAACCTTTGGTAGGAGATACTTTTAAAAGATATAATCCTCAACTTGGAACTCCAACTCCTGCCTTCTGTTATCTATATAACTCTTTTAACTATCTCGAGTTATTTATAATCTTTTTTAATTAATAAATTTTTTTTATAGTTTCCTACACTCTGGATCTAACAGCCTTTTTCACCAACATCATCCCAACAAATAGGGGATCTACACTTTCTGCCATATAATACTTCGAAAAGAGCCATCTGGATACTAACTTGGGAGCTATTATTATATGCAAATTCTATTAGAGGCAAGTGACTATCCCAAGCACCTTCCAAATCTAGGATACAAGCTCTTAACATATCCTTTAGAATTTGAATATTCTTTTAGATTGTCCATTAGTTTGTGGATGAAAGATCATACTAAAGGTCAATTTGGTGCCCATACCTTTAGATAGACTTCTCCAAAATTTAGACACAAATCTAGTTTCTCCATCAATACTATAGAAACCGAAACTCCATGTAATTTATAATCCATTCAATATACAAATTTGCTAACTTCTTTAATGACATCTCAACTCTAAAGGATAAAAAGTGAGCTAATTTCATCAGTTGATCAATAATCACCCATATAGTATTGTTACCTTTTGGGATTCTAGATAGACCAGCCATGAAATCCATGGTTATGTTTCCATTTTTATTGAGGAATAGAAAAGATTGCAAAGGTCTCGTAGGTCTCTGATATTCAGTCTTTACTTGCTGACATACTAAACACTGAGCTACATACTATGCAATATCTTTTTTCATGCCATTCTACTAGAAATTTTCTCATAGATCCCAATACATTTGGTACCTCCAGAATACCTAGTATAAGTAGAGCTATAGGCTTCTTCTAAAATCTCTTTCTTCAGTTCTGAATTCTTAAGGATACAGAGTTTATTGTCAAACCTTAAGGAATCATCTTTATGAACTTGAAACTCTACTTGAGCTCCAGATTCTACCAACATCCTGATCTTCTGGAGTTCTGGATCTTCACTCAAAGATGCTTTAATCCTTTCAATTAAAATAGGTTGTACTATGAGATTAGCAATTTAAGAGTTGGCATTATACAGGCATACTTCAGTATCCAATCTTTCCAAATATACCAAGATAGTTTTCTGTAAAGTAATTAAGGCTGCAATTCAGCTGATGATTTCCTACTCAGAGCATCTGCTACCATATTCACCTTTTTTGGATGATAATTGATAGTGAGGTCATAAGTTTTTAGCAATTCCAACCATCTTCTTTGCCTCAAATTCAATTCTCTTTGGATGAATATGTACTTTAAACTCTTATGATTAGTATAGACTTCATATGGCTCTCTATATAAATAGTCTCCCATAATTTTAGAGCAAAAACTACAGGTACTAATTCTAAATCATGATTGTGGGATAATTTGCTCATAAGATTTTAGTTGCCTAAAGGTATAAGCTATTACTTTCTCATTCTGTATCAAGACACAGCCTAGGCCCTTCCAAGAGATGTTACTAAAAATGGTGAAACCTATTGTCTAGATGGAATGGTTAGCATTGGAGCTGTCACTAATCACTTCTTTAATTTCTAGAAGCTTTGCTCACACTCCTCTGTCCATTCAAATTTCACTCATTTTTGAGTCATATAAGATAAAAGCATAGCAATGCGAGAGAATCCTTCAATAGATCTATGGTAATAGCCAGCTAATCCCAAGAAACTACATATTTCAGATACATTAGGGGGGCGACTCCAGTCACCCACTGCTTTTATTTCTTTGGATCAACAAAATACTATTTTTGGATATCACATGCCCAAGGAAGGTGACACTATTGAGCCAAAATTCATATTTTTGGAGCTTTGTATAAAGTTTTTTTCTCTAAGAGTTTGTAATATTGTCCTTAAATGTTCCTCATGCTTTTGTGGACTCTTTGAATAGATCAAGATATCATCAATAAATACCACCATAAATTAGTCTAGATAGGGTTTGAATATTCTATTCATGAGGTCCATAAAGGCTGTAGGTGTATTAGTCAATCTGAAAAGTATGATTAAAATTTATTATATCCATATCTTGTTCTAAAGGCTATCTTAGACACATCATTAGTCTTCATCTTTAGTTGGTGATAGCCACAACGAAGGTCGATTTTTGAAAAGATTTGTACTCCCTATAACTGATCGAATAGATCATCAATTTTTGGCCAGGGATATTTGTTCCTTATTGTTAGCTTATTCAGCTTTCAATAATCAATGCAAAGGTAGAAACTTTCATCTTTCTTCTTCACGAATAGTATGGGAGCACCCTAAGGAGATACACTAGGCCGGATGAAGCCCTTATTCAATAACTCTTACAAACTATTCCTTCAACTTTTTCAATTTAGTAGGAGCTATTCTATTAGAAGTCTTAGATATGAATCAGTTCCTATAATCAAATCGATAGAAAATTCAATCTCCTTCTCTAGAGGTAACCCTGAAAGTTTCTCAGAAAGATATCAAAAAATTCTCTTACAAATAAATATCCTCTAGCTTTTGTTCCTTTGTTGAATATCTCTTACTGCAGCTAGAAATCCTTCACATCCCTTCCTTAGAAGCTTCCTAGATTGTAGAGTGGAGACTAACTTTAATGAGGGGTATGACTCACTACCTAGAAAACTAAATTCTGACTAGTCTGGAATATGAAAGTTCACTATTTTCTTAAAATAGTCTACAGTAGCATAATACATTGCTAGCCAATCCATACCAAGGATTATATCAAAATTTCTCATCTCTATTATTAGTAGGTCAACCACCATTTCTCTATCTACAACATCAAGGGGGCAAGATTTACAAACAGAATCCACCACAATAATGTCACCATTTGGAGTAGAGACTCCTAGATCAGACTCAAGTGGCATAGGTAGAATTCTACTATTCCTCCCAATGAAATTAGCAGATTTAAAGAATATGTATGTAGCATCAGGATCAAACAGAATGTGAGTATAAGTAGATGATACCCTAATCATACCTATTACACATTCTCGATTTTAGCCATAATTCTAACTAAATGAGTTTTTATATAGGAGATCTACTTAATAAATATGATAAAAGAGAAGATAGCACTAGTAAATATCTGTTACTATAGAATTGGAAGCATTAGCATCCTACTGAGTGAGTGCATAAACTCTTCTTTAGGTCCTCGGTCTCCATTATTGTTTTCCTTGCTATGGTCTTGATTGAGAGGCTTGGCTAGATAAGGGTGCTTGAGTAGGTTGATAGGCCAATCGTACCATAAGCTTCTTTCTTTTTAGACATATATTTACTTTATGGCCTAACTGACCACAATTGTAACATATCCCGACAAACCCTATGCAATCCCTTACAAAGTGAAGTCCTCCGCACCTATGGCATCAGAGAACATCTGAGGGCTGCCTTCTGTCTCTTGAAATCATTGTGACTGACCTCTTGTCCCTTGATTCAACAATCCTGCTACTTTGACCTTAAGGATCACTCGATTTAGTCCTCTTTCTTAGCATTCTATCTCTTTCTGCTTGGTAATCATTAAGTCCTTTCTTATGATTAGTGCTTTGTTGAGCATCTCCTTATACGTAGATAGCTTAAAGTTGGATATCTGTTGTTTAATTTAGATTTTAAGTCCAATCTCAAATTTTCGAGCCTTACTAGCTCTTCAAATTTGGCTTCATATTGAGCGACCAACATATTACCTTATTTAGTAGGTAAAATCCTTATATTTTGATACAAATACTATGGGAATGGTACTTTCATATAAGACTTCTCTATAGACTTCCTAAGTGATATGTGCAACATTTGTATCCAGTCATTCCTTTTCTATCTTCCACCAATTACGAACATCTCCATATAACATAAAAGAAGTGTAATAGACCTCCTCATTAGAACACTTCAACACCTCAAAGAGTTGCTCTATATCACCCAACCAACCTTCAGCCCCTAAAGGGTCGAGAGGCATCCTGAAAGGATAGTGGAGCAAATTTCTTAAATTCCTCCAAGCCAATGCAATACTCTTGCTGAGCTCTAACATTTCTTTGTTATTGAGGAGGAGACTACCGTTGATGTTGTGGTTGCTGCTGGTGTCCTTATTATTGTACAAATTGTTACATCCGCTAATTTGTTATTCCATTATATTTCTTATATTAGTTTATTCTATAGTTTGCTCTTGCATCACTCCTAAAAGTGTTTGGATCAATTGAGAAGAATGAACTTGCTCTTTAAGAAGAATCTCAAATCCTCCTTGCATTCTTGGCCCTTGAGAGCTCCCAGCAAGATTGTTGGTATCCTCATATTGGTGAGCATCGCTTGCCGATGCAGAGGAAACACTAGTTGCTGTTCAACAAGCTTTCAAGTATTAGAACTAACAGCAAACTATGTTAGCCTTCTCACACATCCTTGTCCACTACCACAAACCATCTTCAGCCTACACCAACCAATATTTATATTCAAAGTCATAACTAATCCTAATTATTAGTAGTCAAAAAGAACACATGATTCACAACTATATGCTACTTAATATACACATCCAACTAGAGGTTTGCCTACCTACACTCATTTAAAACTTATCTTTAAGAATCTTAAACTTATGCTTTGATGCCACCTTTGTCACACCCTAAATCCCACACTTGGATTGATAACGTGATATGGCCGCATATCCCCTAGAGTGTAATTATAGAGTATATGCAAGGTCTGATAAATTTAAATTAAATATTTAATTTTAAGAGATAAATAGCTAAGACAAATCACATATTACATTCTTTACTGAAAATTAAAGTGATCCAAAAATACATGATTCAGATACATCTAGTATCAGTTACAAAATTAACTACTACTATCTTTCATCAAATAGTTCTAACTTAGCCCGATCTAGCTAGATATTCTGTGGCTCTAAAAAAAATAAAATAACAGTATGAGCTAATAGCTTAGCAAGGATTTTCTAAGCACACAAAAGTATGAAAAGATAACAATTCTTAATAAACATACCTATTGAAAATAATGGTTCAAATCTCAAAAATTTATAATTAAGTATTTATATGCCTATCTCAATAATGATACTAGGATATCCATCAAATTTTAAAATAGAATAATTTGATGTATACCATACTCCATCAATAGTAGCTCTGATATGCTCATCATATCTACTTGGATCAAAATTTATTTAACTAAGATTTCATTTTAAATGCTATTATTTCTATTGATAGCAATATCAAGCTATTAATCTCATTCATTATTTATTATAATATGTGTAATATGGATCGGATCAAAATTTTGGTATTTAGACTATTTATGATCATATTTCTGTTAGTGACTGACCATACTCAAATATTACGTTCCTATCCATGGTGAGACCATACTGATAAAAGTACCATATTTCTATCTATGACGAGGCCATACTATTAAAAGTACCATATTCCTACCTTTGGTGAGACCACACTGATAAAATTATCATATTCTTGTTCATGGCGAGGCCATACTGATATCGTGACGAGTCCATATGCCTTGATTTTAAGTCATTATGAATCATTTCTTTATTTTATTATTAATATTCGATTGTAAATTATATACATACATTTATATATATATTTTATTTATGCAGTTGATAGAATTTAGGATCGTAAAGAATTAAACTTTGCACTACAATTCAAGTATGCAATGCTCATAATTTCTAATATATGATACCAAACACTTATGATCAGTGTAGGTAGTTCTGATTGAAGATCCTTAGCTCCAATAGCTAGCAAAACTCACCCAATGTGCCAACTTGAGCTGCAGCATACCTACAATATCTGATTAATCCTAAATCAACATTCGATGTTAGAAAATTCATAAATCACTCTATTTTCTAACTTACATGATTATGACCTAGCTTTCTTGATTTTTAAGATCCAATCTATCATTCTATCCGTATCATAATAATCTATAATCAGCTTAAAAAATTAATAGACTTTAGCTCAATTAGCAAGCTCGAAAGAGACTCCATGCTAATCTTCTTCGATCGCAAGATATTGCCCACCTATAGATAAATCTAACCTAAGTTAGAAATTAAAAAATGATTAAAGTCAAGATTAATCTTTGGTTAAGATTAATCATCAGTATAAGAAGACATAAGGATAGATTACAAAGAACATAAGAATATTGAGAGATTAAAAGGAAGATAATAGAGGGCTTGGTCCACCGTTGAGAGAAAAAAAAGAGAACAATTAGATAATTAGGTCTACAGCCAAAAGAAAAAGAAAGAGAGTTATTCCTCTCTTGGTAAAGAAAGGATGGCCTTAACATCCACTATCTAGCTACAACCCATGAGGAGGATTTCATCCTTCTTCATAATAGAAGTTAACAACAAGAACATAATTTAATAAGAAGAATATGAAGGCAAGAGGTTAGATTTAGGGTTTACCTGAGTGGAGGATGAAGAAGAGACAAGCTGGCATCTAGCACGGAGGAAGAGGAGAAGAAGAAAGAAGAAGAAGAAAAGAAGAGAAGAGAGAGAGAGACATGGGATGGGAGAGATCATGGAAGAGGGAAAGCATGCATGGAGGAGAGGGAGAGCAAGGAAAAAGGGAGAGAGAGAGAGCTTATGGAATGTGGGAGAGATAGAGATGGATTGAGGGAGGGTGATGGGGGCTATAATTGCATGGAACATGGGACACATGATGGGGGAGGGTGGTAGGGTTTCTATTGCATGAAACAAGAGATTTATTTCCCCTATTTCGGTTCTAAATTAGTGACCACCTTAATAGGCGGGCTAGCCAAGTGGACTTGCTAGCCAAGTGGCCTTACTACTGATTGATCACTTACTTTCAAGGTTGGCCACATTGACCGATTTCAGTGCATACTGACTATATTGTACCATATAGATACTAAACCAATATGTGGTATAGGAGATGTACCAACACTTAGTATACATAATTGGATACTGTATCAAGCATACCAATAATATAATAGGATAGTACCAATATAGGATTCGATACTGAAATGATGAATCTTATTTCCTTCTGATGAATCATTTTCTCTCTCTTTATCAATCTTTTATGAATCTTAAATTAGGTGGAAGGAGCATCATTGACAACATAGAAGTTTTTCAAACTTCCTATTATGGCTTGCCTGCTTGAAGATGAAGGAACTCATTTATTCCATTATCTCAATGATTACCAGTATTAATCTATGATGAGATTCTTAATTACACCATATGTTGTTTTGATGATGCCTATTACAAGGTGTTGGTGCAAAGAAAAAGATGTGACAAGCCAAGAAAGCAATAAGGGGATCCATTGATGCATGTTATCCTTTCCTTATGTAAGGACACCACAACTACCAAGTCTATCATTTCAAGGAGACCATGAGCCACCTAATCGTCATGTCATGGTTTTGAGGGAGGTGATATGTGTACTCCATCATCTTGCTATACTTGTGAAGATCCAAGATATCATGCTTTTTGAGCATTCTCGCTAATGCCCTACTATTTAAGTTCACCTTACTAATGTAGATCATGAATGGGATGGCAAGTTTGAAGAGCATGATATGGTCAATGAGAGTTGGTTGGTGAACCCATCTATGATGATTAAACAGACGATGAATCCATAATGAGGCCTGAAGTAGATCAAGGCCAAAGTCTTATTATACCATGAATGCACCTAAAGCTGAAGAAGCTTAGCTTTTTGAACCAATAATACTTTTCACACTTACTGCACCACTGTGGGCATGCCTCAAGAAGTCATTGACAAGCTAAATATAAAGGTAGACAACCAACCCGAACCAAATAAATTACTTCATTCACAAAAAGCAATGAGGCAACCATCTTCCAATACCAACTTTTCATTTTTGTATTGCTATTATGTTAATAGTGCAAGTGCAATATAATAGCAATGGATGCTTGTCATATATTATTTGATCACCTTTGGTGATATAATTGATGGGTGGTCCATATAGAAGATGCAATACATACTCCTTCCATAGAGTAAAAATTGTAATCCAATCTCTCAAAGAGGAATATCCACCAAGGAATGATGAATGATCTAAATCTTCTTGCCAAGGTTTGCCACATTGGCTAATACTATATCACATTAGATATATTGTACCGATATCAAATCAGTATGCACTATTGTACCATATTGACATTTGATACACCTCACTATCTCATACCATACTGCATACCAACACAATAATATAATGGTATCAGTATTGGGATCTGGAATCCAGACAATGAAACTTTGCTCCTTTCTATCAAAATTTCTCAATGAAACTAAGGACTCAAGTTGCATTTGTGTGGTCATCTATAAGAAAGAAGCTAGTGTCAATCTAACATCTAATGACATGAAGTCACTTTTTAAGGATCTTGATGATCTATTGCCTGAAGAGCACCTTGACGGCCTACCTCCTATGCGTGATATCTAGCATTGATAGATATTGTATCTAGTGCTAACTTCCCAAATCCACCACACTATTACATGGTGCCAAAGTAGCACTAGGAGATACAAACTCAAATCGATAAGCTTTTATGTAAAGGCATTACTGACTACAGTTTAAGTCTCTATACCATACCTACTCTACTCACTCCAAAGAAAGTAGGACATAGAGAACATGCATCGATAGCTATGCTATCAACAAGATTATAGTGAATTACCAACTTTCCATCCCTTCATCGGATGACATACGGGATTATCTTGAGCCCATACTTTCTCCAAGATTGATCTTCACTCAAGCAATCACCAAATTTGAATACACCTAGATGATGAGTGGAAAACCATATTCATGATGCAAGACAAGCTTTACAAGTAGGTCATCATACCATTTAGTCGATTCAATATCGCATGCACTTCCATGTAAGTCATGAACAATTACTTCAATCTTTTATTAGAAGAATTATGGTTATGCATTTTGACAGCATACTTGTGTAAAACTACAAATCCAACAATCATGTTGAGCAATTAAGATAGGTGCTTATAATCTTATGCCAGGAGAACCTTTATGCAAACTCCAAGAAGTGTTTACGGATGGGATCTAAATTAAATTTCTTGGGAGATGTCGTACCCCAAGATGGCATCCAAGTTGATGGGAGAAGGTTAAAGCTATCAAAGAATGGCCAACTCTTCAAAATATTCATCAAAATAAAGCATCCTAGCTCCTAGCTCTCATCTAAATTGAAAATAGTCAGTTTCAAGGTTGCATTCAAGTCTTTTTTTTTAAGGGCGCGTTTCAGCACATGACTTTAGTGGGTGAAAAATCCAACGATCCACAACTCTTAAAAGTAAAAGGTCTCGTATGGTGAATCTATGAGAGATTATAGTAGGAAAGGAGCTCCATATAGGAATTGAATAATTGATTTTAAAAAATCCAATCACTTTCAGAAAATTTAAGTTCCTTTTACATTTGATTGATTGAAACAAAATCAAAAACTAAATGTCAACCATTTATACCCATATAAATATGGTCTATTGCATATTTACCCTCCTAAAATTAATACCCTTAAGAAACCTATATTAATTTATACAGTAAAGAGCTAAATTCTTGTATGAGTTTTTAGAAGTATTAATATAAAAAGGTCATTGAGTTATTTGACATATAAAATAATTATTTAATTATACCGTTGGTCAAAAATCTAATGGGAGGTAAATCCTTGTAAAAATAGGATGGGTATAAGGGATATATGTATAAATAGTGATTTTAGAAATATGCAACAAGCTATATTTGCGAGTTAAATGCAAAAAGTTTCAAGAAATATCAACTGGCATTTGGAAGCTAAAATGGTAATGACCAAGTGTTAAGAAGACGATGCCTTAGAAAAAGGTGCAATCCAAATGTGGAGAAAATGAATAATGTAAGTCATGTGGCCAAGCCCCTTTCTATATTCCTATATTTGTATACACTATGCGCACTATATACATACATACATACATACATACATATATACATAATATATATTGACATACATATATGCATATATATAAAAGGATGCTAGATCTTCAGATTTAGATATAGCTATGTAACTTTAATCCAATAAGAAATCATATCATATCTGATAAGTTATCGAAAACTCTAGTCAGATCTATATGCAATTTCAATAAATAAGGAGCTCGATTATTGGATTTTGGATACCATGTACACCCTTAATAAAGTTTGGCTGTACATTTTTTCCCCATTCTGAAACACCCATTGATGCCTTTTTTTGACACCCATGAAGCCATTTTCTCTCTCTTCACAAATAAGTCCAAGTTTGATATCTATTTGGACCGCAGCATGCAACCTTTCACCTTTGCACTTGACATTCTAATTAGGTAAATAATATCCATTTCATGCTAGAACAATGCTTATAAAATTTTAGATGTAGATTAAAAAACTAACAATATTTTAATCCTCTTCGTGTAGAATTATAGAAGAAATACTGAAGATCATAAAAAATAATAATAAAATAAAACTAATAAAATCAGAAGCATGTGCAATGCAAGCTTAAGGCATATTTCTATCTCTCATATTAAAAAAATCTAAAAAAACTACCCCAAGATACGATTAGAAGTTTCCACCTTCAAGCACAACCATAGAAGAGGTTGATAGAGATTCTTTCAACACCCAGTAAAATGAATAGGAATTGATAAACCTACAAAGTAGAGAGATTGAAAATCAAAAAGAAGAAAAAGAGAAGATTTCTAAGGAAGGGATTGAGCCTATTGGATTAGGTCCCAAGATGGCCTTTTTATTGTCATCTGAATCTGACTATTTAGGCCCATAAATCCTATACTTAGAGACCCAATATTCATCTATTAAGGATTTAATTAGGAGCCCAATGTTCACCCAATTAAATCCTTAATTAGGAGCTTAACATTCAAAAATGCTAATAAAAATATTAAAGACATAAAGATAAAATAAAATAAATGATAAGATTTCAGGTTAGCAGGGTGCTTAGCCCGCTCATGCCCCACCAACCCCATTCATGCATGCATATTAAGAATTTTCCTTCAACCACCTTAACATCCTAATTTACTTTAGACAAACCCTTCACACACACACACACACACACACACATATATATATATATGCATTAGAGATTCTTTTTTTTTTCTATTTTGGGACTAAAGAATCTCAATATGGATTGTCAAAAGGAAAATATTTGGAAGAAAATTTTGAATTTAAGGAAATTTCAACTTTTCTATTTAGGATTTCCTCCAACAATCCCCCATAAAACTCAAAATTTTCTAAAATAATAAATTAAACTAAGTCAAGAATTAAAATATAGATTGTTGGGTGCTTATACTATGTGACGAGTAAGAAATTTTTATAAGATTTAACCTCACTATGAATAGTTTCTATCTGAAAAAATTGGAGTGAATCAGATCTTGAACTATATTTTTTTGATCTAAATTTCAATTATCACACACATAGTACATGATTCTCCATTATAAGTTTATGCGTTAATGGCCCTGCATATATATCTTGATTTTTTATAAGAGTTTCTAGAGACAGCTTATATTTCATAGCTACGACCATATACGGATATCCTTATATAGGTCAGCTCATTCAGAGATATGTATAAAGTCACATCTCATAGAGAATACCATCTTGGATCTCATTTAGAGCTAAAGCTCTTCCTTAACTACTACGGAAGAACACTAAACACTTTAGGGATAGATTGGAATGGTATATAATATACTCTTTCACCTACCAATTAGCTTATTTTTACCATATTGGATCTTCTTCAAAGGATCATCCATCATAGAGGTTGGATTTCCATTACTCAAAGGCCCATTATTGGCACAATCCCATCCTCCTTGATGTCTCAAGGATCTTAGTCTTGTTTAAGCCTTTAGTAAAGTAGTGAGTAAGATTTTGATTAGATCTTATAAATTTAAAGCTATAATATCATACTTTTGTTGCCATCTAATAGATTTTTATCTTAACTTTGTATATGTCTATTAGTATTATAATTTATGAGTTTCTTTTATAAAAATCAATTACAGCTCTAGAATCATAATAAATAGATATAGAAGGTATAGGAGTAGGTATCAGAGGAATAGATGAGCATAAATTTTTTAACACTCGGTTTCTAAAGAGGCAATATCAAGAGCTATCAACTCTACCTCCATAGTACTTCTAGCTATTATAGTTTGTTTGACTCATTGTTAAGAGACAACATTACCACCAAGAATAAAGATATATCTAGAAATAGATTTAATGTCTAAAGAATCAGATATTTAGTTGGCATCACTATATCCCTCAAATACAATAGAATAGCCAATACACCTAAGCTCAAAAGATATGGTACCTTTGAGATACTGAAATACTCTTTCTAAAATAATCTAGTGAGACATGCTAGGGTTGCTGGTATACTTACTCAATCTATAAATGGTATAGGTAATATTAGGTCTCGTTCTATTCGCTAGATATAAGAATGATCCAATGATCTGAGCATATTTTTCTTGATTCACAAGGTTACCATTATTTTTTACTAATTGAACACTAGGATCATAAGTTGTAGACACGAGACAATAATCCGAATATCCCAATTTATCCAATATCTTTTGTGAATACTGCAATTGAGTTAGATAAAAGGAATTAGATGACATCATGATCTTCATACCTAAAATTACATCAGTTAGACCAATATCTTTTATGTCAAAATTATTTAATAAAAATTTTGATATCATTAATTAAATTAATATCAAGTGCTAGAATCAGGATATCATCTACGTAAAGATAAAGAAGAACACATCGATCATCAAATTTTTATAATATAGATAATTATCAAATTCATTAATTTGAAAACCATAAGAAAAATAACACTATCAAATTTTTCATACCATTATTTAGGTACTTATTTTAGTCTATATAAGTGTTAGATTTGTACCTTAGAAGTCAATTGTTGGCTGACGTATTTTATAATTCCAAGACTTAATCTTATATTTGTAATATTTTATTATCAATAAAGATTTTTCATTCCAATTATGTTTGTATGTCCATGATTTATCTTAAAATTAATAAAATAATTTTGTATGTTCTCAATGTATAAAGAATTTGAGATATTCATTAATTAGTGGTTAATTTTAAATGCTCCCGATCAAAAGATCGTTACAGAGGACAGTGATCAATCCATTCAAGATCGATGCATAGTTCACATCTCTTATGGATAGATGAGTGTCGGATCTGTAGTGTAGGGACATTAGGGTGAGGATGCAGGTGGTTGTTAGAGAACAACTTGCACTGAGCGTGACCATCATGAAAATCACATGGACATCTACTCACTCGTCAGTGATCTTCTCGATGCTGTAGTGGTGTGAGTGATCTTTTGACCTGTAGTGTCATTGGCTATTCACAGCGAGGCTACTGAGTTTGGCTGCATGTTCCTTTGGTCCCTAGCCATTCAGATCCTTGCTGTGTGTTGGCTTCAGTAGGTTCAGGTTTGCTATTTGGAGTAGGATACACATAGATGGAATCTATCGATCTTGATAGAAAAGAGAAGTCCTATGCGATTCGTGAGACGGAGTTCAGAAAGTCTTTGGCCAAAGCAAGTATGAATACTGAAATTTTTTTTTATGAAATTCATAAATGAACTCGAGTCGAGCCAATCTAGCATATGACTCAATGAGATCTGACGACTTCTCCATTATCTCCATCAAGTCAGAACTCATGATAGAAGGACTGAATCATACGATAACTACACCTAGGAGTTCATACTTTCATTCTACTAGATTACCACTACATACTGCTAGGTGTTACTGATGGATTGTGAGACTCATCGAACATTATCTTGATGATCGATGACCCTCGAAAGATAGAATTGAAAATATTCCAACCCATCGAAAAAGAGTTTCGATGATATTATGATGGAGATCACAATATATCTCACTACCAGATAGAATGAAACTTATGGAATTGCACATTAAGAGATTTAATCTTAAATTTGCCAATTGGGCTTATGAAGTTTTAATTAGATTAGAATTTATTAAAATTCTATTGGATTTAAGAGAACCATGCTAGCACATGGTTAAACCTAATTTTCTTGAGACTTCGATTGGATCAAGTCCATATCCTTGAACCTAACCTAAATCCATTTGGATTTAATTGGATGCCTAATTGTGAGCCCAAGAGGATTGAATTAAATCAATAAGTTGGCTAAATTATCTTCTCATTATCTCTTCATTATCTCCTCATTATCTCCTAATATATGTGTGGAATTATTGGAAAGAAGGGTGGTGTCTTCCTCCATTTTTGACAGGATCAAGGGGCGCCAACCCCTGGATAATGCAAGAGGGCCGCCCCCTCTTGTGGCTTGGTGTAGAAGGAGAGAGAGAGAGGGCCCACACCCCCTGTCTTGAATGAAAACCCTAGAATGGGGTGCCAAGGGTTGGCGCCCTAACCACTTGCCCTATATTCTATGGGGCGCCCACTCAGATTGCCTTATCTGACTGGGGTGCCTCATATGATTATCAAAAAAGACTGATGTTCTATCAATTAAGTCTGATTTTAATGAAAAAATTAGATTAAAAGGTAAAATTCTTATGAGATGAGCATGTGCCTTTTTAAGTTAATTGGTTCTTGATTTGGATTAAGAAAGGGCCTATATAAAGAGAAGGTCTCCTAGGGTTTTATTGGTTGGTTGTTTTTATTGATTAAAAATTAGATCTATCTCCCTCTCTCCCTTCTCCATGCCACACCCTCTCCCTCTTCTCATTCCCACACCCAAGAGTTGGGCATCCTACCTTTTACATGCTAAGGTTGAGGAGTTGTTCATCTACAGCGAGGAACGAAGAGAAAAGGCCACAATTCAAGAGTTGATTCCACAGTCAAGATCAAAGGGTTGATCAAGATTTTAGAGGGCTGAAATGTTACTTAGAGAAGAAGGATCTACCATGAGAATAAGGATTCGAGGTTGATCCTGATGGATACCTGTAGAGGTCGGACAAGTGTGTAGCTCGGAGACCTTCGAATCTGAGATCATCGATGGCAATGAATTTCTACCCATGTTAAGGTATTGAGATTTGATCTCATACTTATTTATTTTATATTATATGTATATCTTTATTTCTGGACTTGGGTAGGATTAGATAAGATCTAATGCATGTGGGTTAAAAGGTTTAACTTGATTATTTTCTGCTACTCCTGTAAAGATTTTTGAAATCTACATATGCACCCTATCTAATTTTCTAATAGTGGTATCCGAGACACTGATTTTTAAAGACATATATAATCTAGTTTTGTCTTAGATCTGAAAATTTTGATGATTTAAAATTGATCTTGTGCTGTTATAAGGTTATCTTGATGTAGGATTTATCTCTTATATTGTCCTAGCACAAGATTAATCGATTTTAAAAAATTATTTTAAATAATTAAATTAATTTTTAGATCTAAAAATTAACATATATGATATATCTTATTTGATGTTTAGATCTGAAATTAGAATGATTAAAAGTTCACATCAAACTGGTATAAGGTTGTCCTGGTATAGGGTTTACCTCCTATATTGAAAAGATTATCCTAATTTGATGCGAATCAATTTTTAAAAATATTTTAAATATTTAATCATTATTAAGATCTTATTATATTAT
>KE504722.1:587087-605395 GCA_000441515.1 Elaeis oleifera
ATTTGAAGATGTCCGGCCCATATCAAGCGACAGTAGACAGACAAGTTAGAGGCTAGATCTTTTAGGGCTCGCTTTATAGGGTATCTTAAGAAAATCATGAGATACTACTTCTATCTTTCTAAGGATCACAATGTGATTGTGAGCCGTCATGCCGTTTTCTTAGAAAAAGAGTTTATCCCAGATGGAGGCAGTGGGAGGAAGATTAAGCTTGAAGAAAAAGTCTCTGAAGAGCATCGAGTCCAAGAACCTAAACCTAGTAATGAGCCAGTAGATGTGATACCTCCACCTCGTAGATCAAGTAGGATCTCCCATCCTCCTGAAAGGTACTTAGGTATTCTTACAGAGGATTTAGAGGAAGCATTTTTATGGGAGATAGGGACATTAGGAATGATCCCAAGACCTACAATAAGGCAATGTTAGATATAGACTTCGAGAAATGGATGGAAGCGACGAAGTCAGAAATTTACTCCATACATTCCAACCAGATTTGATCCTTAGTAGATCCATCTGAAGGTATTGTATCTATTGGGTATAAATAGATTTACAAAAAAAATTAGGTCAGATGATAAGATAGAGATCTATAAAGCAAGACTAGTGGCGAAAGATTATAGTCAATATGAAGGCATTGACTATCATGAAATTTTTTCACCCATAGTCATGTTGAAATCCATCCGTACTCTGCTTGCCAAAGCAGCCTTTCATGATTATGAAATTTGATAGATATATGTGAAAACTATCTTCCTAAATGGATATCTTGAGGAAGATATCTATATAGAGCAACCTTGAAATTTCACATCCAGTGATAGTGATCACAAGGTCTACAAGCTGCAAAAATCCATATATGGACTCAAGTAAGCATCTTGGAGTTGGAACACTCGCTTTAATAATGTGATCAAAATATTTGATTTCATCAAAAATGAGGAGGAGCCGTGTGTATATAAAAAGATTAGTGGAGCACTGTCATATTCCTTGTATTATACGTGGATGATATCATCCTGATTGAAAATGATATTCTCATGTTGACAACGGTCAAAGTATGGTTGTCAAAAAAATTTGTCATAAAAGATCTAGTAGAAACTTCCTACATTCTTGATATAAAGATTTATAGGGATAGATCTAAGAGGATGATAGGACTCTCACAGCGAATGTACATAGAGGAGGTGCGGAAGAGGTTCAGCATGGAAAACTCCAAGAGGGGTCTTTTGCCCCTTAGACATGGCATTCATCTCTTCAAGAAGATGTGTCTTGACACAGCTGAGAAGATCCAGCATATGAGCAAGATTTCTTATACTTCAGTAATAGGGAGCCTCATGTATGTCATGTTATGTATATGACTTGATATAGCCCTTATCGTGAGTGTCATGAGTAAATATTAAGCGAATCCAGATAAAGAACACTGGATTGCTGTTAAAATATCCTTAAGTACTTGAGAAGGACTAAGGATTTGTTGTTGATTTTTGGTGGAGGATCGGAGCTAAAATTGAGGGATATACCAATTCAGACTTCATGACTGATATCGATGATAAAAAGTCTACATCAGAGTGTATCTTTTATGTCATAATGGTGCGGTTAGCTGGAAGAATTCTAAGCAGCTGATCATTACAGATTCAACCATAAAAGTCGAGTACATCTCCACCTCTGAAGCTGCTAAGGAAGCCTTTTGGTTCAAAAATTTATTGCAGAGCTGGATGTGATGCTATCAGATACCATTGCACTGCACTATGACAACAATGGTGCCATAGTCCTCGCTAAAGAGCCTAAGTCTCACTAGAAGTTCAAGCATATAGAGCGGCGATTTTACATTATACATGAATATCTCAAGAAGAAGTTTGTCGAGGTGTAGAGAGTCGACTCCATGCTAAATATGGTGGACTTGCTGACCAAGCTTCTCAGCTAGTAGAAGATCGAAGCTCACCTTGAGAAGATAGATCTTAGATATATGGCCAATTAGCTTTAGGTCAAGTGAGAGTTTGTTAGATTTGTGCCTTAGAAGTCAATTGTTGGCTGATGCATTTTATAACTCCAAGGCTTAATCTTGTACTTATAATATTTTATTATCAATAAAGAGCTTTTTCATTCCAATCATGTTTATATGTCCATGATTTGTCCTAAAATTAATAAAGATGATTTTGTATATTCTCAATATGTTGAAAATTTGAGACATACATTAATTTATAGTTAATTTCTAAATACTCCTGATCAAAGGATCGTCACGGAGGACAGTGATCAATCCATTCAAGATCGGTGCATAGTTCACCTCTCTTGTAGACAAATGAGTCTCGAATCTGCAGTATAGGGATATTGAGGTGAGGGTACGGATAGTTGTTAAAGAATAACTTGCACTAAGCGTGATCATCATGAGAAATTACATGGATTTCTACTCACTCATCAGTGATCTTCTCGATGCTGCAGTGGTGTAAGTGGTCCTTTGACCTACGGTATCATTGACTATTCGCAGCAAGGCTACTGAGTTTGACTGCATGCTCTCTTGGTCCCTAGCCATTCAGATCCTTACTGTGTATGTTGGCTTCAGTAGGTTCAGGTTCACTGTTTGGAGTAGGATGTATCTAGATAGAATTTATCGACCTTGGTAGAAAAGAAGAAGTCCTATATAATTCGCGAGACTGAGTTTAGAAAGTCTTTGACCAAAGCAAGTGTGAATATTGAAAAAAAATTTCATGAAATTCACAAATGAACTCGAGTCGAGTCAATCTAGCATATGATTAATAATGGGGTCTAACGAGTTCTCCATGATCTCTATCAAGTCGGGACTCATGATAGAAGGACTGAATAATACGATAACTGCATCTAAGGGTTCATACTTTCATTCTACTGGGTTGCCACTACATACTGCTAGATGTCACTAGTAGATTATGAGACTCATTGAGTGTCATCTTGATGATCGATGACCCTCGAAGGGTAGAATTGAAAATATTCCAACCTATCGAAAAAGAGTTTCGATGATATTGTGATGGAGATCATAATATATCTCATTATCAGATAGAATGAAATCTATGGGATCACAGATTAAGAGATTTAATCTTAAATTTGTCAATTGGACTTATGAAGTTCTAATTAGGTTAGGATTTATTGAAATCCTATTGGATTTAAGAGAACCATGCTAGCACATAGTTAACCTAATTTTCTCGAGACTTCGATTAGATCAAGTCTATAGCCTTGAACCTAACATAAATCTATTTGGATTTAATTGGATGCCTAATTATGAGCCCTAGAGGATTGGATTAAGTCAATGAGTTGGCTAAATTATCTTCTCATTATCTCTTCATTATCTTCTCATTATCTTCTAATGTGTGTGTGGAATTTTTGAAAGAAGGGTGGCACCTTCCTCTATTTTTGGTAGGATCAAGGGGCGCCAACCCCTGGATAATACAAAAGGGGCCCGCCCCTCTTGTGGCTTGGCATGGAAGGAGAGAGAGAAGGGTCATGCCTCCTCTCTTGAATGAAAACCCTAGAATGGATGCCAAGAGTCGGCACCCCAACCACCTGCCCTATATTCCATGGGGTGCCTACTCAAATTACCTTATCTGACTGGGCGCTTCATATGATTACCAAAAAAGTTGATGTCCTACCAATTAAGTCTAGTTTAATGAAAAAATTAGATTAAAAGATAAAATTTTATGAGATAAGGATGTACCTTTTAAGTTAGTTTGTTCCTAATTTGGATCAAAGATGGGCCTATATAAAGAGAAGGTCTCCTAGAATTTATTGGTTGGTTGTTTTATTGATTAAAAATCAGATCTCTCTCCCTCTTTCCCTTCTCCATGCCACACCCTCTCCCTCTTCTCATTCCCATGCCCAAGGTTGGGCATCCCACCTTTCTACACGTCAAGGTTGAGGAGTTGTTCATCTACAGCAAGGAATGAAGAGAAAAGATTGCAGTTCAAGAGTTGATTCCATAGTCAAGATCAAAGAGTTAATCAAGATTTTAAAGGACTGAGATCCTACTTGGAGAAGAAGAATCTATCATGAGAAAAGGATTCGAAATTGATCCCGATAGATCCCGATGGATATCTGTAGAGGTCGGACACGTGTGCTGCTCGAGGACCTTCGAACCTAAGATCATCAGTAGCGGTGAATTTCTATCTATACTAAGGATTGAGATTTGATCTCATACTTATTTATTTTCAGATTATATGTATGTCTTTACTTCTAGGTTTGGATAGGATTACATAAAATCTAATGCATGTGGGTTAAAGGATTTAACCTGATTATTTTTCACTGCTCTTGTAAAGATTTTTGAAATCTACATATGCACCCTACTCGATTTTCTAACGATAAGAACTTAACTAGCTTGCATATTTTATTTCTTAACAAGATATAGAGAAATCTTCAGATTATTTCATATAGCTTTCTTCTTCTAGATCATCTTGAAGGAAAGCAGTTTTGATATTCATTTGATAAACAAGTAGTTTATGGATAGAAGCTAAAGCAAAAAAAACTCAGATAGTGGATATGTGGGCAACATGTGAATATGTATCAAATAAGTCAAATTTAGCTTTTTGTCCAAAATCTTAAGTTACAAGGCATGCCTTGTATCTTTCTATTGCTTCATCTATCCTAAGTTTTTTCTTAAAACTCTATTTACATTCTAGAGGTTTGGTTCCAGTAGATAAATTAGTGAGAATCAATATATTATTTTCAATAATTGATTCAATCTCACTATTTATAGCTTCTTTCCAAAATGGATCTTTTAGAGAGCTTGTGGCTTCTAGATAAGTTATCCATTTTCCTTCAACCATGAAAGTGAGAATGGGTAGTGATGATGCTTCTAGTCTCAAGCTTAAAAAATTTCATGGCTTTAGATTTGTTAGGTGGCAAAAATATTTAGAAGCTTGGCTTATAATCGTGAGCATGACCGTGGAGGAGGTTGATAGAGATCCTTTCAGCACCCAACAAAATAAATAAGAATTGAAAAACTTGAAAAGCAAAAAGATTGGAAATCATAAAGCAAAAAAAGAGAAGATTTCAAAAGAAGGAATTGAGTCTGTGCATTAGGTCCCAAGATGATCTTTTTATAGCCATCCGAATTTGACCACTTGGGCCCGTTAAATCATGTAATTAGAGGCTCAACATTCACCCATTAAGGACTTAATTAGGAGCCCAACATTCACCTAGTTAAGTCCTTAATTTGATGCTCAACATTCAAAAATGATAATTAAAATATTAAAGATAATATAAACATTTGGAAGATAAATAAAATAAAAGGATAAGATTTTGGATTAGCAGGGTGCTTAGCCCGCACTGCGCCCAGCCCCCCATATCCGGTCCTGTTCGTGTGTGCGTATTAAAAAAATTTCCTTCAACCACCTCAACATCCTAAGTGGCTTTAGATAAACAGTTCACATAATTTCAGCATTAGAGATTCTTATTTTTCTAGCATGCGACTAAAGAATCTCATATATGGGTTGTCAAAAGAAAACATTTGGAGGAAAATTTTGATTTAGAGAAATTTTGAGTTTCTCATTTAGGATTCCTTCCAACATTTCGTTACTCTAAAGCTTAGTTGTAATTGTAAAATATTTTTATTGTTGGTCATATTTGTGTCCATCCAATAATGTTAAATAATATTTTAGAATATGAATGAATCAATTTTTGATCCTAAAATTTTAACTTATGATGACATGGTGCTGTGTTAATTTTCTTGTTATCAAAAGATATTCTAACATCTTTCCACCTCAATGCTACTTCAACTAGAGTTCCTGTTTGCGAGTGGATTGCTTGGTAAGAACTAAGAATAGTCTTATCCAGTATTGATTTTGTTTGGTTCACATATACTTACCACCCCGGCCGCCCCCTCCCCCCAACCCCCCCCACCCCGTCCTCCCTGAAAAAAAAAAAAACGCTATGTGGCATTTGTCCAACATGTTGAGAACAACATACAATATTCTTGTCAATTATGTTTGCATGACTCATATCATCATTCACAAGGGATGTTAGATTTGAACCATAATTCCCACATTACATATCACACAGTAATGGCAAATTGTAGAGAAGTAAAGCATATGAAGAGGGTCCTTCGTTTGATGGTTTTCAAATCAAAATACAACATATAAACCATGATACATCTGCCACCCCAAATTTATTCATTCACATGAAGGAACAACTTTCATGAATAAAATGGTCATACGACAATATATCAAGCCCCTTCTAGTAATAATAGATCCAAATAATCATTGCTAAGCAACTCCTCTATTTACTTAAGTAGCTTATTACTTGATTTTTGCAAAAGAAATACCCTTTTTAGTTCCTTAGTTATGTTATATAGCAAGGTTGCTCTAGTCTCTTATTGAGCTATTAACATGAAGAATTCCTGCGTCTATCAAGTGTATGCTTTAAAACAAAAGATGACATGCTAATCTCTCAAAAGTTTTTTTTTTAATCTAAAAGAATAATTATTATTTTTTGGTAGTTATGAATAGTTGGTACTATGGTCCCATAGTCCCTTATTCTCAAATTTTCAAAATCAATTCAAGAATTTGCTGTTTGTTGGGTTTTGGCGTCTGAAAATTCGATCCACAATAGAAAAGCCCATACTAGTGAAGTCCAAGATGGAGGAGACTCACAGACGCAGCTCACAGCCGTGCATAGGCCTACAGGCTGAGCCTGCAGGCCACAGGCATCCGCGGCTCACAAGCGTGTACGGCCCAAGCACACGAAGTGGGTTCACCGCATGGTCCATCATCGTGGTCCACCGTACGTATTGTGGTGTTTGTCGTGGTCCATTATGCGAGCACACGATCGGACACATGCGGACGTGCAATCATGCACGATCAACGAGCCAGGAGGGCTCGCGATTGTGATTGGACGAAAAGCGAGCATGCGCAGGCATGATTGGGAGGCTGGTTGGTGAGTGGGTGTGGATGAGTGTGATGTGCACGATCAAATGGTGATGGAGGCTCTGCAGGCATGATCCAATGGCCAAGAGGGTCTTGCAAGGTGATCAGACTGTTTGGAAAGTGCTATGAGTTTTTTTACGACTCCAGTCTGCATGAAACTCGGCTTTGGGCCCTTTAAAGGGGCAGATGGCAGAGCACCAGAGTGGATCGTGGGGTAGCGGCTTGGGAGCAGCTGTGAGAGCAACAAGGGCCTTCTAGAGTGATTTTGAGAGCTTTTTGAGAGGGTTTTAGCTTCTTGTTGAGAGAGATTGATGTATAAAGATTGAGAGTGTATAATGTCCTCTTATATTTGTGGTTCTCTTTCATAGTGAAATTTTGTATGCCCTGTAGAGGTAGGCCTTGTGCTAATCCATATTTTTGATTTATGTTATTTATTTTCTCTTTATTTTTTCCTTCCCCCTGTGGTATCTACATCGTCATCGGCATTGTAGTCTTGAATGGGGATCCATATTCCACACTCATCAGGGATCCTTCCAATAAGTGGTATCAGAGCCATGTTATTCGGAGTTGTGGTGGTATTGATTGAGGTTAAAGAAGATGGAGAAGACAGGCTCAATCAAGATAGAGATCAACCAGTATGATGAGAAAGTAATTTTCTCTATGACAAGTAAGGGTGAAGGATGTGTTCATCCAACAAGGGTTAATTGATGCTCCCTTGTGTGAGGAGAAGCTAAATACCATGGAGAAGAAGAGTTGGAAGCAGCTCTAGATGTAGGTGATGAGTACGATTCGCTTGTACTTGATGGAAGATGTGGTGATCGATGTACTTAGCGAAACTTTTTCAATAACGATGTAGATGAAGCTTGAGGAGATGTACATGATGAAGTCACTCACCAACACTCTCTTTCTTTGGAAGTAATTCTACCAGCTGCGGATGAGCGAGGAATAGAGCATGCAGGAGCATCTCAGTAAATTTTAGAAGATCCTCACTGATCTCCTCAACATTGGTGAGAAATTGAGGAGAAGACTAGGGCGTTGATCTTGCTTTCATCGCTTCTCATTTTTTTTGAGTCTTTGGTGACTACTTTTCTTGTGAAAAAAAGTACCATCAAGATGGATGAGGTCATTTCTGTATTTCTCCCAAATAAAATTCTCAAGCAGAAGAATCGAGCTTCGAGTTCAGATGGCGATTCGACTATGCCAGTGCTGGAGGTGGTCGTGACAGAGGACGAAGCGACAGAGGATCGCAAGATGGACGGTCTAGGTCCAAGTCAAGGGATTACAACAAGATTAGGTGTTACAAGTGTGATGAGTTGAGGCATCGAGTCAGAGATTACCCACAGCTCAGGGATCGGACGAGGGCTACTGCGGCAGCGGTCCAAAGTAGTGATACAAAAGAAGTGATGATGTTCTTCTAGTGTTTGATGACGTATCTACTTCTTTCTCATAGTAGATTTTAGATTCTGCATGTTCGCATCATATTTATTATCAAGAGGAGCTATTTGACTCTCTAGAGAATAGTGAAGGCATTGTTCATCTACCGGATGGATCGAGCTATACGATCAAGGGTATTGAGACGTGAGCTTACAAACTCATGATAGAGGAGTGAAAAATTAGACGAGATCTGATACATATTCAATTTCAGAAGTCATCTAATTTTACTGAGGAGACTGAATTCAAGCAGCTACAGATAGAGAGCTGATGATGGAATTTGAAGATTTTGTACGACAGTAGGATTGTGTTGAAGGAGAAGAGGTATGGAAGATATTATCCCTTGACAGGAAGCTCAGCAAGAGGTGGAGCTTCAGGAGCTAATAGGAGCTCAGAGTGAGGTGAAGCTTCAGGTATAGGTAGATTGGGCACGAGACGGGAGATTCGAGAGGATGACAGACAACATCGCAGGATGAAGTTTCTATTATCATAGGAGGCTATCCTGAGCAGGTCTCAGATCAGACAGATTATAACATATGACGGAGATGGGATCGAACGGCCTGGCTCGACTAACATGTTTGTCCATCCATGAGCAGTCAGGCATATGCCCCAAGGCATGGGGCGAGATCATTCAAAAGCTCTTAAAGTTATGTAGAGGTCGAATGTCGAGTCGAAGTGGAGATTGTTAGATTTTGGCATCTCAAAATTTGATCTACAGTAGAAAAGCCCATAGCAATGAAGTCCAAGATGGAGGAGACCCGTAGATGCGGCCCACAACCACGTATAGGCTTGCAGGCTCAGCCAACAAGCACCCAGGCCCACTGGCACCCGCAGCTCGCACGCAGGTGTGCAGCCTAAGTGCACGACCGCACGGCCCAGGCATGTGGAGTGCGGTTCACCACATGGTCCATCGTTGCAGTCCATGGTGCGTGGAGTCACGGTCCATCACAGGTGTTGCGGTGTTGTTGCGGTCCATCGCACAAGCATGTGATTGGATAGCCATGACACATGCAGACATGTGATCATGTGCGATCAAGGGGCCAGGAGGGCTCATGGTTGCTATTGGACGGTGGGCGAGCATGCGCGGGCTTGATCAGGTGGTTGGTTAGCAAGCGGGCACCGACGAGCGCGATGTGCACGATCAGACGGTGATGGAGGCTCTGCAGGCATGATCCAATGGCTAGGAGGGTCTTGCAGTGTGATCAGGCTGCTTGGAACGTACTTTGAGTTCTGTTAGGACTCCAATACGTATGAAATTGAGCTTTGGGCTCTTTAAAAGGGGTAGATGACAAAGCATCAAAGTGGATCGCGTGGTAGCGGTTTGGGAGTAGTTATGAGAGCAACAAGGGCCTTTTAGAGGGATTTTGAGAGCTTTTTGAGAGGATTTTAGCTTTTTATTGAGAGAGATTAATGTATAAGGATTGAGAGTGTGTGATCTCCTCTTATATTTATGATTTTCTTTCATAGTGAAGCTTTGCATGCCCCGTGGAGATAGGTCTTGTGCTAATCTACGTATTTGATTTGTGTTAGTTATTTTTTCTTTTATTTTCTTCTTTTCTCCTATGGTATCTACGTCATCACCGGCATTGTGGTCTTGGGTGGAGATCCGTATTCCGTACTCATGAAGGATCCTCCCAACACTATCTACTTGCATCAAGGATGAGGAGAATTACAAGTGCTCCAAAGAAGTTCAGGGGATGTTAACAAGGAATAGGAGGATAGGGAAGGCAGGCTTAAGCTAGAGAGGCAAGAGGGCTTTAAACAATATAGAATGCAAGATATAATAGAAAGCTTGTTGTCGCGAAGATAGCAACCCAAGAGAGGGGTGAATTGAGTTCTTTAAAATTTAACTAAATTAAGCTCTAAGGCAATTATGTGACTCTAGTTAAATCAATTTAAGTAGATGTGATGTGTATGATTCAAATAGCAGCGGATTCAAGATATATGTATGATGCTTTCTGAGAGTTTAAAGTAAGCTAAATAAGTAATAAAATAAGTAAACAAAAGCAAAGCCACAACACAAACACATAAAGGATTATAGTGGTTCGGTGTAACTCACACCTACGTCTACTCCCCAAGCTTTTCTTGAAAATTTTACTATAATCTCTTGGATTACAGTGTGTTTGTTTATCTGGACTCACAACAAATTCAGTTGATTTTTTGAGATAACCAACCAAAATCTTACGTCGATTGTCTTTTGGATTCACAATCAATCCAGTTGATTTTATAGACTCACCAATCAAAACCTAACAAGTCCAATTCTAGACTTGGATGAGCTTAATCTTCAAGTTTCTTTTTTTAAAGAAACTTGTAAAGAAATAAATACAAGATATAAATTTAGCTTAAGTAAACAGAAAATAAACTCTTTTGAGTGTGAAGAAGAGGCTGAATGATTTGCTCTTTTGAAGCTTGAATACTCTTCTTTGAAGCTTGAGAGGTTGCTGGAAATGATGGTGAAGATTGCTTTTGAAAGCCCCTTGAAATTAGCACTTAATCTCTCTTTTTTCCCATTCTTTTGGATATTCAATGGATCTCACTCTAATACGAAAGTTTCTCACTTTTAATCCTTTTCTCTTAGCTCTCCTTTAAGTTTAGAAGCCTTTAAATCTTTTAAAAGAGCCAAACAAGCCGTTTCTAGCTGTTGGAGACTGAAAACTAGCCATTGGAGGGCTTTTGTGCAAATCTACAACTTCAAAAAAACTAGCCATTAGAGCCAGAGTCGACTCCAAATGACCTCGAGTCGATTCGATTTCTACAGGAGTCAGTTCGATTTTTGCACTCAAAAATTTTGCTCTCTGTTTACTTGAAAGAGTCGACTCAAGTTTTTCAGAAGCCGACTCGAGCCCTGTGCCACTGATATGTATGTGTCGGAGTTGACTCGAAACATCCCGGAGTCGACTTAAAACCTTTTAACTTCATGTTTTTTATATTTTGCCCTCTAAAACTTGAACTTCTTAGTCCTAATACTTTCAAATGATATTTATTTTTTTAATTTATTTTTTAATAATGAGCCATCTAAACTTATAAAACTTATTCTTGAAGTGCTTTGGCTTGGCATATTGAGACGAATTCTTCCATGGATAATTTCTTCAATGGGAACATGCGCCAGCAGGAAAGGAATAAGGATTTTTTCCCAAGCAAGCCTGTTTTCAAGCTTTTATTGGAATCATCTCTATTCTTTTGGGTTCATGATCTACTCTTAGTAGGCCTACTCTCTGGCTAGTAGCTCTTTTATGATATGAGAATTGCTTTGCTAAATCCTCCGATCCTCTCTGCTCCCATAAAGGAAAGCCGTTAATCTTATACATTGCAGCATTGGATGGGTTGTTAGGAGCTCTTGTCCTAAATCCTGTGACAGTCTCTTTCATTAAAAAGTAGAATAAGAAAGTTGATTTGAAGAAAAAGTCTACCATCCCACCCGGCCTCCCCCGGGGGGTGAAGGTTCCTCTCGGAGTGCAAAAATGAATGCACCTGTCTCTGTTTGGTCAAAATCTGGAAACAATCGATCGACCTCATTCACAACTTTCATTCCACTTTCATTTATTTAAATAGTCCTTATGCACGTACAGTCCTTTCGCTTATTTTATTTGTATTTGAGATAGTTTCATCGTCGTCTGCTGTCTCTGCTCTGTTAATTTCTGATTCTGCGGTGCTAGGCACCGAAAGCTTCACCAACCTTGAAAATATGATTAGTAATATTTTATTTAATATTTTATAATCATCAAAATCAATCATAGGGTCAATAATCTTTTCTTTTGATGATGATAAAATTTTGAGTATATGTGCAATAAAATAAATAATTATTTCAATACATTTTGCCAATATGTATCATGAAGTAATGAGATAAAACATATGAATGCTTACTTCATGAATATTTTCAATTAGTCTTTAGTTCATTGCATATATCTCATATACTCATTTTAAAAGAATGTCTCAATTCAAATCAATGAGCATTAAGGTTTCAAGCATCAAATCAATGAGCAACTTCAGTGCTAATTCATTGAGTTTTTTAAGTATTAATTCTTTAAGCATATACTCAATATTTGTCTTCTCTTTTTTGACAGTATCAAAAAGCTCAAGGAAAGATCAAGAAATATTATTAAAATCAATAAGATGTAAGAATTGTATCAATTGAGGAATATATCAATTTCAGAAATCAAGTCAAATGAATCATCTCTCCTTTGAAAACTAGTCTTTTGATTTAAAATATGGTTAAAATATTTTTTTTTTACTTTCAAAAATTAGCTTGAATTCAAATATCAAAGGCTTTCCCCCTTTTTGAGTGAATATGATTTTTTTAAATTAAATTTTCAAATATGCACTTTTAAGCTTTAAGAAGAATAGAACTTTTTAAAGATTTGAACAAAAAAATCAAGCATAACATTTAATTCAATATTATTTTTTAATAAATTTCAATCAATTAAGTTCAAAAAAGATATGCATCGAAAATGTATTGAGCCAATTATTAGGAATATGTCCTAAAGTCAATCGTTTGGACGATTGTACTCTTTTTGTAATATGTATATGAATTAATTTATAAATAAATAAAATTATTTTAGTATATTTTCATCATAAAATTATATCTTCCTTGCTAGAACTCTTGTGTTGTGATGAAGTCTTTAGAACTATAATGTAATTGATAAAGAAGAATTTATCGAATAGTTCTTAAACATGTTCGTGACCAAATGATATGTCATTAAAGGATGATGATGTTTATCGAGTGAAGGTCGTTGTGTATCATATAGGTTGGTTGTCTTCTTAGCAAGGAGTGTGGAGACACTGGTATGGCATACAAATGAGATGTAAGAGTACATCGTCACTGAATAAGTGACTCATCTACTGAGTATTTTACTGTCGAGAGTAGCTCGCAAAGCATATAGACATAAGTATTCCTCAGATCTGAGATCACTATAGTGGCTTACAAATAACTCACTGTGCTTTGGTGCCGGACTATCTGTATTTTAATACGATGACGGAAAGCTATTCGGTACAGTCAAATACTTATGAAGTCTATGTATGGATCAAGATGGGATTGACCCCTTCAGATTATAGGAGCTAATGTATCACTATATTTAATTAGTAAATCTTGATTAGGATAATCAATATGATGGATTTGAAAGTTGGAATACAATGTGGATAATCCTTCAGGATTGACAGTTTAACCCTAGATTGTCCTAGAGCATTCAAGATCGAAAGGATGAATTATGTGGTAACCATATGCATAGATTTTTGAATATTGTCTTGTAAATATTTGATCTATCTAAACATCGAAAATCATTACTAGATGGTAACTTCGATTAGTATAGAAATGGTTCTTGTGCTGCCGGCTTAATATTCAAATCTATGGAGTTATGCACAAAGTCAAGCGATATAGGAAAGGATTGACCTAAGTCTATATATTCAATTTAGAAGTACATGACTTGATTGAATAAATAGATTGATTTGATTAAAAATTAAGTTATAGGTCATACAGGATTAAACAGTTGACTATGTCTAGCAAGCACTAGACATGAGGTTCAGGTTCAATTCTGGAGAATGAACAAGATTTGATCTATGATCCAAAGAGTCTATGAGAGATTGAATTTAAATATTAATTAATTTTAGATTAGATCTGATTTAATTAGACTTAATTAGGTTGAAAATCCAAGTTAGACTTAATCCTAAATCCAAAATAGTTTGGGATTGATAGTTTATTCGAAATTGATTCGAACCATATTCGAATTGGATTCGAATTGATCTATATTTAGATTGAATCCTTAGAGTCTATTTTTGCTGGGACTCTCTCTCCTCATGGCTGACCAAAGGAGGATGGAGGTGCTGGTTTTGTCACCCCTCTTGGGTGTAGGCGTGGGTGCATGGGGGTACCTAATTAGATGCCTATCCTATCTCAAATAAGAGTTTTTGTTAGATAAGGAAATGATTAATTCAAAGTTGATTTGACTTAGGACTCCTAGTCTATTGGATCATGGTGAATCATCTATAGATAGGGAGGACCTCTAACCATCAAAGTATAACAATTAGATTATGTGCTAAGATGAGAAAGTGAGAGAGAGAGGAGGCATCCAAGAGAAGGAACCGGTCCCTTTCTTTGGCATGTGGAGTTTTGGGCGTCCAACCCTTGGCGTGAAGAGGCTTTGGCATCCCACTTCCAGGTGTGAGGCATCACACCAAAGTTCTTCATCCTCCCTCCTTGCTATCTTGAGAAGGTACGATGATCTAAAGCTTCATTCTGCTTTCTTATGAAGCCTGACGTGCACGCGAAGTAGAAGATTTGTACATTCAAACTGAGGCTTCAGATTCAAAATTCTTTAGAGATTTGATCCTTATTCCGCTGTATATCAGGTAAAGATAAAATCTTTATTAGCTTATTATAGAAAATTTTAGATGCGCCCTGGCGATCCAATCATGAATTAAATTTTTCCTTCACAAATCAATAGTTCTAACATATAGTATTAGAGCAATTAAGAATTAAGTTTTAAATTCATTTCTTAAGCAAAAATTATCTTGATACAAATAATTTTATAAAGATTTCTTAAGGCACATCAAAATCCTGTATTATATTCAGATTTTCAAATATATTTAAATTTAAATATATATCAAAATCAATTTGTTTGGAGTGAGAATATATTTTAAATTTACTTTAACTCCAATTAGTTATCAAAATAAAATCAAGTAAATCAAATGGAATAAGCACATGAAAGCTCAAATTGAGAAAATCATAAAGCATTTGATTGAGCGTTTAAAATCAAAGTTAATTTTTCTTAACTCAAATTAATTAGTATTTTCAATCAAATTAAAGATATATGAAGGCTTAAATCAAGAATTTAACATCAAATTCAATTTTTTTAACACAAATTAATTTGAATTTTCAATCAAGTCAAGATAATAAGCAACAAACAAGAATCTCTCCCTCTATTTTTAAAAGTAAATACCAAATTTTTTTTTCTTTTTACTATTTCAACAATATTTTTCCTCCTATTTTTATAATTAATAGTGAATAATTTAATTATATATATTTTCTCTCTCTTGTTCTTTCAAATTAAGTACATTTAATATGAACTTAACTGATATCAAATTTAACCTTAAATTTAGATTATATAACTTTCAAATTCAGATTTTCAAATTCAAAAGTATTTTCAAATTCAAATTTTTTAATTTTCTTTAATATTTTCTCCCCCTTAGTTTTCCAATAAAGCCATTTTTAGAAAATGCAATTTCAATAATGCATTTAGGAAATAGCCATAGAACTTTTCAATTTTAAAGATTTTCAGTATTAAAATCAAAATTTTAATAAGAAAATCACTTTGAGCTTTAAAGATTCAATAGAGATTGAAATTTTTTTTGAATAATATTGTCTTAAAAATATTTCTCTCTTTTTTGATACTAAAGCAGATCATTTAAAAATATATCACAAGAATTTATCTCAAATGATGTAATAGTAAAAATATAGTCATAAAAATTCAAATTTGAGACAAAGACATTCTTCTCTTCTTGTCAAAAGATAAATCAATCAAATATAGGGTAAATAGTAAGCTGTTTAATACCAATTGATTAAAACTGAAGTCAAAAGTTTAGCTTTAAAGAAAATGACAGCTTTTTTTGAAATAGTTTGCTTGATATCAACTTTAAAAGATTTAAGAAGAATATTTTTCAAATTCAATTTTTAAAATCAATCAATCGAAACAAAGTATCAATGTTCATCAATAAACTCTCTTTTAAGATCAAAGTGATGATCAAAAAAGATATTTAAGTCAATTTGGGGGATCAAAAATTAATCAATTAGGGGTTTGATAATCAATTAAATCAAGGATATTCAAATAAATGAGAATCTAAATAGAGTCTCTATAAGTTTTGTTTAATTAGGAAATTTTAAATCCTTAGGACTAAACCTATGATGCAATGCAAATCAATACATCAAGCACTTGATTCTTATGATTGGAGTATCTTATCTTCAAGTGCTTAGATCATGAAAATTTCAAAAATTTTCAAAAATTAAGCATTTATTGGGAATGTCAAGCATTAGTTCAATTTGTAGGTTTTAATCAAAAGATCCTTATATAATCATACTTGTTTATTTGAATTTTTAAGAAATGAAGTGACATGGGAAGCATAAGAATCATGCTAAATTTTAAGAAATTTAACTCATATCAATTAAACATGATGCATAGAAGAGAGCAAGTTAATTTTGAATTTATATAGGATCTATATGTTTAACATTTAGATCAAGAAATATACTCATTGTAAGCATTAATAAATCATCAAAATTAGTTAATTAATTAGAATATATTCAGCAAATAATAATGGTATGATACAAGAAAAGTTTAGCTTTTATCAAACAATATCATCCATCCTTTTAAATCCTAAGCATCTATTTTCAAGAATTTACTCCTTTCATGTCCTTGGATGCTTGGCATATCTACAAAATTAATTTTAATTTTAATACCCAAGCCATCTTAAGTTCATTGGCATGATTTCTTTTGGAATCTAAATTTATTTAATTAAAGTGTGGCCAATTCTTTTAGTATTATATTATAAAATTTTATGGCCAACTTTGTTGCATTTGAAACATGTGATACAATATTTTCCAAATGAGGCTTTAGTAAACATATTCTTGATAAATTTCTATTTTCTTGATGAATTATAAATAATTTTAGCTTTATTGAAGATAGCTTTTTGAATGATTAAAATAGATTGAAGCTTTTGAGAGCCAATTGTAAACTTGTTAAGCATAAGCTTCAATATTTTAATCTTTTTTCTTAATTTCACATTTTCTTTCAAAAGAGATTTCTTTTTTTCAATAATTTTTTTCAATAGAAAATTTGGATTTTTCAGATTCTTCCTTCAACTTGCTATTTTTTCAACTAAAGATTTTTCAGATTTAAAAAGTATTTCTTTATCTTCAGTTAAAAAATTATTTTGTCTTAAAAGATCTTCTTTTTCTAACAAAATTCTGTTCTTCTCTTCAGTCAAAAATAGATTAGACTTTTTAAGTTCTTTATTTTTCAGTCTTAACTTTTTAAATTCATCTATTGAATCATTGAAGGCTTTAAATAATTAATCAAAAATAAAATTAGAAGAATTTTCAAGATTTACCTCATCGTCATTGGTCATGAGGCAAGGATTTATAATTCTTTCTTCCTCTTTCTCATTTCTCTTACTTTGCATTGCTCCCCAATGCATCATGGGCATGTGAGCCATCGATTATACTCTTTCATAACTTATAATCGTGTGCTTGTATGAAGATACGCATGCATGCTTTTAATAAGTATAATTTAATCCATTAAATAGTGGAGGTCGATCAATAGAATGGTCTTCATTGAAAAAATTTCACTTGGATTGCTATGATCTTTCACTCTAGATGCTAGGTCAACAATTAAATATTAGAGTACCTGCTCTAATACCGATTACTGCCCAAAAAATAACAACCCAAAAGGGAGGGTGAATTGGATTCTTTAAAATTTTAACCAATTAAGCTTTAAGGCAATTATGTTCTTCTAGTTAAACCAATTTAAGTAGATGTGATGCATATGATTCAAGTAGCAGCGGATTCAAGATATATGTATGATGCTTTGCAAGGATTTAAAATTAAGCTAAATAAGTAATAAAATAAGTCAAGCAAAAAGCAAAGCCACAACACAAACACATAAAGATTTATAGTGGTTCGATGCAATTCATACCTACATCTACTCTCCAAGGTCTTTCTAGAAATTTCACTATAATCTTTCTGATTATAGTATGTTTGTTTTATTCGGACTCACAAATAAATTCAGTTGATTTTCTGAGATCACCAATCAAAATCTTACACCAATTATTTTTTGGATTCATAATCAATTCAGTTAATTTTATGGGCTCACCAACTAAAATTTAACAAATCTAATTTTGGACTTGGACGGGCCTAATCCCCAAGTTTTTTTCAAAAAAATTATAAAGAAACAAATACAAGATATGAATTTCAGCTTAAAGTAAAATAGAAAATAAAACTCTTTTGGTGCGAAGAAGAGGCTGAATGATTTGCTCTTT
>KE504722.1:612774-626919 GCA_000441515.1 Elaeis oleifera
AGTTTAGTACCCATGTCACGCCATCCTGCCATTAATAACAAACAAGTTAAAACACTAAGAATTTTGGTTAATGATCTCAATAAATTCTTGACACTAGATCTTGTATTGATACAAATCTTAATCAAATTGTTACGAGTACATATACAGCTAGAAGATAGATGAAATTGAAATTTTGCTGTTATATGACTCAAAATGAGAACTCTTGATACACTACATCAGAAGGAAAAAGCTATGGAACAAAAGATTGTTCGCAAAATTGGCATGTTTTGTTGGCAGTATTACCAATGGAATGAGCCATAGCTGCTACGCATGCCCCAAATTCAATTGACAATTAGAAGGTCATTTCTATTCATACTTTCTTTAAACCAAAAAAAATTAAGTATATAGACATTTCAAAACACTGTTTCATTTTCCTTTACTACTTGCTGAAGCTCTCATGCTACTGTTGTATTTATCTTAAGTTAATAATTGATGTCATTTCCATCAATTAAATCCATGGATCTAGTCCATTGGATCCATGGATTTAATCCATTGTAGGGCATGTGTGGTTAGAGAAAATGATGTTTGAAAATAAAATAAAAATGAGCAGCTTCTATCCCAACTGTTTGATTGAAAAAAATCAATTCATCTTGATTGGAGAGGATACAATGTTTCAAACTTTCAAAATTTAATTTAAATTCTCTCATAGTATGTAAATTTTATCCCAATTCCAATCATGAATCAGATTCTATGGCCATTCTTATTTCAGCCACAGATCAAACACACCTAACGCATGGTTAAATGCTTAAGATGTGAATTTAAGTGATGACCTTGTTGCTTACCCGTGCTCATCCGGAAAGACGAGATTAGCAAATAGTGACACAATAGGAGATCTATCAAATCGTACAATCTCATGCCCCGTGTTGGGTGGATATCGTGGTGATACACTTGTCTAAACTCTCGTGCCAGTGGAGCACCCAACTTCCAGTTTCCAAGGTTGGGACCCACCCTTTTCTTTATAGTCCACCTACCCCAGCAGGAGAAGGAAACAACCGAGAATTACGCTTACATAAGCTCCTTCCACTCCATTGATGGTACGAACTTTGACCATTGTCGGACACGTTGCTGAGAACTTGGATATTTTCCCCAGTAAGGGCATAGTTTAAGTTGCAGATACATGCCTTTTTTTCCCTTGATAATGAAAGGAGGCTAAAAGGGAGCCAGCGGGTTTTTATCAAGGGTTAATTATTAAAAATTATATTTTTAAATTTATTAATTTAATATAATTTTAATTTTTTAATTAAATATATATATTATTGAATTTGTTACAATATTGATCTACCATTAGCCAGTGTTGAAGTTTGCAGTAAAGATATATACGTGAAAATAAAGTGTCAAATTTGATAAAAATATTTGAAATATTGGACTTTTGTGTTTCTTCCCCCTCTCCAAACTCATAAATTCCTGGATTTATGACAGCTCTCTGACGTTCCTCTTTTTTATTCTACTGATCTTTGCCGTCGGTATTCGCTCTGCATTGCTGAAGAACTCAGTCTCCCATTCCACATTGGCATCATCTGGCTTCGACCAGATCAACTCCAACTCCTTCTTGGTTGTCTTTCTTGATTCCCACTACACCGAGCTCATCGAGCTCATCAAGAAGGCCCTTCTCTTCCAGACCCTCGAGATGCCGTGGGCCGCCATAATGTCACCATCTTCACCCTCCTGCAATGAAGCCCTCGAGCACGATCTCGACTCCAAGTTCAAGCAATTCCTTTTTGAACCGCGGAATTTGAAATCCCTCTAGATTTTGATCTTATTCCACATGATCTCCTTCCAGATCAACTCCGATTCGTAGTCGATATCCGAATCTACCTGCCACCGCACCCTTGCAGCCGACCATGTCTATCTCTCTGATAGCAATAGAACAAAGTGGGTCGACCTCACCATCATGGTTTATCTGGAAGCAATGGTTCACCCAGACGGTGTGATCCATGGAATCGAGCACCTCTTCGTCCCCCGATCTGTCCAGGAGGATTTCAACTACCGCTGCAGCCTGGCCTCCATCTCCATTGTTTCCCCATTGGTGCCTCGGAGGTGGACTTCCGGACCCATTACCCCAAAAAGTCCGCTCCTCCCCTGTTGGCTCTTTGTCGGCCTTCCCATCTACGACGCTAAGGCCCCTGGCCCCACCCTCACCCCCACACCCACCCCTGGTCTCGGCTCTGGCAAGCACTTATTCGATGGCGAGAGCAAGGCCAAGGACTTCATCCAGACTCTCCTCCTCTATGGTGACTATAATGAGCCCGCTGACATTTTGGTGCATCTTATGTTGTGAGCAACTGAGATAGACCACTTGATCTTGGAGGGCTATGGCCTCACCGTACTCATCCCCAACGATGAGGAGATGGCCAAATTGATACATCATTTCCATATAACGACAAACTTCAACACTGATTGACGGCAGGTCAATATTATAATAAATTGGATAATATATATATTTGATTAAAAAAATTAAAGATTATATTCAAATTAAAAATCTTCAAAAAAAAAATAAATTTTTTAAATAATTAATTTTTTATTAAAAAGAATGCATACCAATTTAGAATAGTTTATAACTAGATGATGGGATATCCAATAAATTTTTCAATGTGGTCGTGGGGATGGCCAAAAACGTGAGTGAAACTCAGAAATGGCAAAAGGAAATTAAATAGTTTTTCAGGCTACGTAACTGATGTCGGCTGTCAACGCAACGCTCACTTGGTGCCACCAGAGACGAAATTCAAGTTTTAACGCCCGTCTACCCGAGTTTCTGCTGTTGTGACCCTTGACTCCTATATATGGCAATTGCTTCTCTAAGCCGGTAAACACACCACACCATCTAAATATTGGCGCAAAACAGTCAAAACTTTAGATCTTTTCTTGGTAGGTGCTTCATTCAAGTTGGGAAACGGTCGACACATTGCATTCTGGATCGACAAATGGTATGCCTACAGAACTCTCAAGGACCTCTTCCCTTCTCTCTTCTTCCATACTGTGAGACCAGACACCTCCGTCGTGGACTTCTTGAATTGCACCGATCAAAGATCTTTGTTCAGGTAGAATATGGCACCTAGAAGAGGAGGAACTTGGTATGCTCCTATCTATTACCTCCCGGATAAGTTTATCTGCAGATGATGATGGGATTGAATAGTCTTGGGGTCTCAAGGGCATTATATATAGTTAAAGATGCGTATCTCTTCTTCACCCACGGTGGAGTTAATTCGGAATTTGCTCGGCTGAATTGGAAGCTCTCTCTACCTGAAAAATAAGTCTTCAATTGGCTAATTTTCAACAATAGACTTCTTACATTTGACAACCTTAGAAAAAGGAACTTCCCTTATCCTGAGCATTGCCCGTTGTGTGGGGAAGATTACGCAACACCTGTTCCTAACTTGTACTTTCTCTAGTAGACTTTGGAGTTCTTTCATCGATAATTGGAAATGCCATAGCTTCCCCTGCCTTTTGACCTTCTCTGGGGACCTCGGCAGCTCAAACTCCCAAAGGTGTAACCCCCCTTGATATGGAACAGCTTCATCTCCTCGACCCGCTGGTGTCTCTGGAAGGAAAGAATTAATGCATTTTCTATTTTGAGGCAAAGAACACCTCCTTGATGAGGCAACAATGCATAGACCAGCTTCAGTTTCAAAGCTGGATCCCATCGGACTACACTGATAGGCTGCCACAACTACAAAGCCTGTTGCACGAGCTGAATAGTTTAAGAGTTCCAGGGTAATGAAGCATCTTGCAGTGGGAGGCTTATTGGGTGATGTTATGGAACATAACTTATCAAACAAACCTAGCCAAGGTTTAACAGAACAACTTCTTCTCCAGCCACTACATCTGTTGCAATAATTGTTCTGTGGTGGATGCTGCTCTGTAGGTAAAAGGGTTAGATGCTGTAGGTCTCACATCTACCGGGGCCATGTTTAAAACGGTTTCCATGATCTCCTGGAGGATTAAAGTAAACATCTTGAAGCAAGAAATTAATCTTCTATTGTCCAAGAATTAATCTTCCGTTGCTCCGCATGTTGGGTGGTTGTTGTCCCTCTGTTGGGTGGTCTTCATGCCCTTGTTTCATCTTTTTACCCTCTGCCTAGCTATATCTTAACACCTGCTGAACTTTGCTCAGGTATTCCCACCTCTTGGGTTTCAACTTCTGTTCAGGAGGTTCTTCAACTTCCCTCTCAATTGCAACACTCAGCTTGGTAGATGCCCATTGGTGTATCAAATCTGTTGGTGGCCGTTCACATTTGAGCAATGTGGCCTCATTTAGAGGGCCCTCTAGCTTAGCTGTGGTTGTGGACTGCATCGTGTCCTTGGTCACAGCTGACCATCATAGTTCGGACCTCAGTAAACATGGGAATGAGAGGCCGATGTCAGCCAGAGTGAGAATATCCGATGCGGAGATCAATCGGTATGCTTACGAAAACGTCTTGAGGATGACATTTCGGATCTCGATATTGACAAAGATGCTAAGTTCTTGACCCTAGCTAAGATGTTTGGATTCGTACCTCAGCCACATATGAGGTACTATCAGGTCGGCTAGAGCCGACCTCAAGAAGGTGCATACAAGGCAACAACTCCGGTTGAGGAAGCCCACCAACCTCACGACTCTGAAAGGAAGGATATTGCCGCATTCAAATCATACCTCGAATGAAAATAATCACCGTCAGTTTGATCCACACATAATAATCGAAAATTAGTTAGTCTCCTAGGCATGTATGACTCTACCCCCCCTCTATAACTAGATGGGTGTAAGGATCCCTAAGGTAAGCTCTCAAAAATTATTCTCTTCTTTTTCATGTTCTTCACTTTTTGATTTGAGCATTGGAAGGTTCTTGTCGGAAAATACTCCGGCCAAAACTTTTTGTAGGTCCTTGGAGTCAGCCTCCACTCTACCTCATC
Organism: Elaeis oleifera; assembly: GCA_000441515.1. Lineage (NCBI taxonomy): Eukaryota > Viridiplantae > Streptophyta > Magnoliopsida > Arecales > Arecaceae > Elaeis > Elaeis oleifera. The sequence goes on from KE504722.1 coordinate 617,701, forward strand.
ATCTCGGCTGCCAAGATCGCCTCAGATCTTGGATGCAGGATTTTGGTAGCAATAGCTGCCTATTTCGAAAGTCTCTCTAATATTTTTGTAAGTTGGACATGGATTTCTTCCTCATTGGAAACCTTGTGATAACTCTTAAAACTGATGGCTTATTAGTCATATGTAAATATCTATCCCCGAATAATAGATAGGTGGCTGGTTTCCAGCCTCCTATTTCATCAAAAAATAGCCACCGAACAAGGAGGAAAACGTACACTGAATAAAGATCAACAGCTAATTTGATGCATATTGGGGCAACTAAAAGAAAGGTAATGACCAATGTGCATTAGCATCTAAAAAGATCGAAATACCTCTACTGCATCACATACATATGAACTAGCTTGCTTCAGACAATTCTCACCTTCTTGGGAACTTGGTAGCCGCCTTAAATGGCTCCAAAAAAGAGTGCGGCCCATGACCATCCAACTTATCATTATCTTCTTAGATCATGTGCCACCTTATTCTTTATATGGAGGACTCTTATTTTGGATTCTACATCTGACTCCATATTATCTCATCCATGTGCAAGTTAAGATCATATCCATAAAGTCTATATTTAAAATTTGAGACCACCTTCAATTTTGGGCCTACTCTAAGGGTAAAGTGAGACACCCAGTGTAAGATGAAGGGCGAGGAGCACTTTTGGTTTTGATGCTGCCTTCCTCTGCAAGGTCCATGGTGTTCATCATCTTTTGGTATGTTAAGGAGCATTCCAAAGTAACAAAGCCGGCTAATAAATTCAGTAAAATGATTCTTTCTAAAAGAGGTTAAGGATATGTCTCCTATATTATGTGCACCAGAGTCAAAGTTGGATGATTAATTGGGACCCATTTAGTTGGCATCTACCAATTGCTACCATCTTGATGCATGACACGTTTTAATCATTACTATCATAGATGTCATGATGGATCTTCTTCGTGACACATTTTAAACAAATAAATCAATGGAGAATTGAAGCTTCAAGATTTCCCTATACTCATCCTCGAAATAGAGAGCATACCAGAAGAGAGGGAAAAAAAAGAAAACAGAGAGGAGCATAAAATAGAGGGCTTGGTACCATTGCCTCGCAAGTTCGATGCATCATTATATTATAATATGAAGACCAATGCAGGCTTATAAGGACAGAGAATCTAAAAATAGAATAGATGAAATTAAGTGCTTTCATGCATCAAAACCCATACCATGAGTACCCCATGTTGTAGTAGCACAGGCTGCCTCCTCCCTCCACCACCTCCAATTCTACCCACTGGGATCCTCTGCATGCTTAGTATGTATCCATCTTCTGTTGTCACCTAAAGGAAAGAGAGGAGGAGTTCATAACAACACAAAATTATACAGTAAAATCTAGAATTTGGAGTCACCACCTCATGTTCTTCACATTTGTAGCCTTGTGGGATGATAACTGAAGCGCATGTCCCGACCATCTCCTGCAGTGGAATGACGGTATCGAGATGGTTGATCATTTGGAGCGCTTGCCGGTGCAAGACACGAGCTCCGGCGAGCTCCAATTGGAAGGCAAGGAAGAAGAGAATGGAGATCATAGCACATGCCAAGCCATGGGAGCCCATGTTCATAAAGCTTAGCTTGAGCTATGATTAGTGGTGGGAGTGGCATCTAGCTAAGAGAGAGGGGATGGCCTTTTATAAGAGAGAAAAGGGGAGAAATAGATGGCAAACTGTGAAAGCAAGGAAAAGGCAAGTATTTCTTGGCTTTTCTCCATGAGATAACGGCTCCAAACGCCACCTTACAGTGAGTGTATCTTTTCGTGTTCGCGTCTAGCGTGGTATCACACGGGATGGGATCTTTCCTTTTGATGTTTAATTATTTGGAGAAGAGTATTAATGTACGTATGGGAATCGATCGGATGGGAATGAGCATTGAAACATCAATTGTAATAGAAAAATCATTCTATGCCGATTATTACATATACAGTACATTGTCTTGCCAATTTTTTTGAAGAAAAAAAAATGTATAAAACCTTCTGATGAAGGTAATTTCTTTAGAGAATATTTCATTGTCCTTAGGTAGGACTATATAGATTACAATTGTGAGCTATTATAAAAATTCAAATTACATGCTATTGTAGTCTAAACTGGCTAGGACAAGAATTTAAATTATATGCTATTGTAGTCTAAATCAGTTATGACAAGATTTCAAATTTCATGCTAAGTAAGGAGGCCAGCTATTATAAGAGATGTATTTCAAATTTTATGCTAAGTAGGGAGAGACCAAATATATGATTTGAACTATGCATTGGTAAGTGGCCAAATATAGGTGAACCAAATATGGTAGATGATTTGTGCATTGACACACCCCCTCATGTTGGAGATTTGTGACCACGAATCTTCAGCTTGTCCCGTAAGAATCTGAAATGTAAGGTACCCAAAGGCTTGGTGAAAATATCGGCAAGTTGATCTTGGGTGGAAATGAACTGAATAGATAGTTGGTATTATGCAACACGTTTATGAACAAAATGAAAATCAATCTCGATATATTTCGTACAAATATGAAAAATAGGATTGACCGAAAGATAAGTGGCCCTAATATTGTCGCACCACAGAATTAGAGGGCTATATAAACAATGGCCTAGCTCCTAAAACAAAGACTCAAGTCAGATTAGTTCAGTTGATGCATTAGCTAAGACCTTGTATTCAGACTCTACCGAAGAGCGAGCAACTGTTTTTATTGCAAGATATCTAAAAAATGTGGTTGGGCCAAGAAAATTGCATAACCTCCGGTGAAGTGCCGATCAGTCCCACTATCTGCCCCATCTGCATCGAAGAAGACTTGGAGAGAGTGAGAGGTCGATCGGATAATCTGTAACTCATGATTAACTGTTGCTTTAAGGTACCGTAAGATTCGCTTGACCATAACCCAATGATCAGCACTAGGAGACTGCATAAATTGACATACTTTATTCACTGCAAAGAAATATCAAGGCGTGTCAAAGTGACATACTGAAGAGCTCCAACAATTGAGCGATATTGTATGTAGCCCAGATGGGGAGCACCCTTTGAATTAGAAATCTGTGATGTAGCCATTGGGGTCTGAACAGGTTTACAGTCAACCATGCCTGCCTTGAAAGAAGATCTCTAATGTAGCGGGTTTGAGATAATAACAAACCGGTAGAGTTTTGAACAGCTTCAGTTTCTAAGAAAAAATGGAGATCACTAAGATCCTTAATGGAGTATTCTATAGCCAACTGACGAAGGAGTAGAAAGACTTGATTGGAGTCACTGCTGGTTATCAAAATATCATCAATATAGATGAGCACATAGACCACATGAGAGATCGTCTTCAAAATAAATAATGAAGGATCGATCTTGCTGGCAACAAACCCCAGTCCAAGAAGAAACTGGGAGAGACAATGAAACCAGGCACGGGTGCTTGTTTAACCCATACAGAGATTTGTGAAGATGACAGACATAATCTGGATGATCGCGGTCTTCAAAATCTAGCGGTTGGGGCATGTAGACTTTCTCTATCAGGTTGCTATATAGAAATACATTGTGAACATCTAATTGCCGGATGGACCAACTTTGAGATATTGCAAGACTTAGAATAGTCCGAATTGTGGTAGGCTTGATAATCGGACTGAATGTCTCATTGTAGTCGAGGTCAAGTTGTTAGTGGAACATCTTAACCACTAAGCACGCTTTGTAGCACTCGAGAGAGCTATCAGTTTTTCGCTTGATTCTGTACACCCATTTACACCCAACCAATTTGTTGGTGAGATGAACATGGTACAAGAGATCATATACCATTGTGAACTAGACCATTAAATTCCTCAATCATTACAGCATGCCACTCAGGATGTTTTGATGCCTGTGTAAAACAAGTAGGTTTCTTGGCGAGGATAATGATGTTGAAGGCAGATGGCTGGTTTGGACGGGATCGAAGCACCATGGGATATATGGGTACGGGTGGATTGAGCAGGTGGGTCAGAGGAGGGTGTGTCTAGCTAGAAACCAGCTATTGGGGAAGGTGTTGCTGATAAAGGGTTGCAATAGAGGTCAATAAGTAACCTGATTCAAACAGGTACAGAGTCATTAATGCTAGAGGGAGGAGATACTACCGATAAAGGAGAATGGAGAACTGGTGGAGGGACGGATGCTAGTGGCGGGTGGCCTTTTGTAAAGGTTGAAGAGATATAATGCCTAAGGGGGAAGGGGAGATGGTTGTAGTGGAGGATTCAAGAGGAAGTGAGATTAAAAAGAAAAGTAAATTCGTCAAAGTGAACATACCTAACGATATATGTACGATTTGTTGTTAAATCGAGACATCGATAGACACTGTGAGAGGGACTATAGCCAAGAAACACATATGGTTGAGATCGATACTCCATTTCATGATGATTATAAGGACTAAGATGGAAAAAGCATGGACATCTAAAAATTCGTAGGAAATATAAGATGATGGTTTGCTGTAAATGAGTTCAAAGGGGGACACACCACTAGTTACTTTAGATGGCATCCTATTAATGAGGAAGATAGCCATTTCAAAGGCATAGTGCCAGTACAACATGGGCACAGACCCATGAGCAAGAAGAGAGAAACCGATCTCCATAATATGATGATGACGACATTCGACAGCCCTTTGCTGCTCATGTGTGCAAGAAGCAGCCACATGATGGGTAATACCAATTTTATGAAAAAATGAGGAAGAGAGCGAAATTTCTCTCTCCAGTCAGTTTGGATGGATTTGATGGTGCGAGAGAACTGCCGTTCAACCAAAGCTTGAAATTGTAAGAAATAGAAAACACAGCAGATTTGCGCATTAATGGATAAAACTAAATAAATTTGCTTTGATCATCAATCAAAATTATATAGTAACGGTGTCCTAACAAAAACGAAGTTGGGGAAGGATCTCAAACATCACTATAAATAAGATCTAAGAAAAATTGACTGTGATGATGGGATGAAGATAAATACAACTTACTAGACTTGCCTAACTAACACGATGGACAAAGAGGACGAAGATGTGTAAATTTGCATGGGCGATTATTATTTTTTACCATAGAGCAAAGCAAGCGATAATAGGGATGGCCCAAATAGTTGTGCCAGCCATCAAGAGTGATGTTCTCAGCAACATGAATAGATACAGACAAAGAAGGACTGGATTGGAGAGTGTATAATCCTTCTTTACTTGGATCGGATAACATTGTAGTCTTGGTGGTTCGATCCGTCACAAGAAATAAGATAGGTAAAATTCAAAAAAGATATTGTTATCTTTTGCAAACTGTTGTACGGAAAGTAAATTTTTGAAAATAGAGGAGACATGTAAAATGTTAGATAACTGAAAAGAAAGAGAAAAGTGAGGAGAAGAAAGAGAACCATGACTAATGTGTGATATGTGTAACCCCTTACCATTGCCTACATGCACCTGATTAGAATCAGTATACTCATCATAAGACGATATAGAATGAATATTAGGAGTGACGTGGTGAGATGCACCTGTATCAGGGTACCAGGTGAGGGCAGTAGAGGGGTGAAGGGTAGGGAGAAGTTGTGGATTAGGGTGATGGTAAGATAGATTTGGATTTGTGTATGGTGAATATGAGAAATTGACATTAGGTTGTGGAGAGGAAAAGTATAAGTAGGGCTGCTGAGGGCGATAGAAGCAGTTTGCATTAGAATGATTACTGTGATTGCAAAAGAGCACCATTAAGAACCATAGCCACTAGGAAGACCAAAATGACCATGACCTCGACCAAATCGGCCATGCCCCCACGATCTTGAGTAAAGCCACGACCAATAAAGGACCCAGGGTTACTAGAGGAATGGGGGGATCATTGAACAGTATTGGTGGTTGGATTGGTAGAAGGGGCTACATCAGTGATGGTTAATTTCTGAATGCTCGCATGCTTTCATGGCTAAGTAAGAGCCCATGAAGTTCAGTATAAGTAGGAGGGATGTGGCGATTGAGAATGTCAGGGACCACATCTTGCAGATCATCATATAGAGCATGCAACACATGGAGATTAAATTCGGTTGGCTTAAGGATATTACCAGATGCAGCAAGTTCATTAGCCACAGCTTTTGCACGTCGGAGAAGAGAAGTGACTGTCTGGTCTAATTTTGATGAAGATTCTGTAACTCTAGATGCAGAAACATGAGTCAGGTAGGAGATACTGAACCAAAGGCTTCATGAAGAGTGCTTCAGACTCAAAACTGGTCTCTTTGTCGAGAAAAAGAGGAACAAGATCTTTAGATAATGAAGCAACAAAAGACTTATGAGTTGGGCATCTTGTTATTGCCAGACAGCAGTAGCAATAGGATCAGTGAGCTGTGGGTGAGAGCTATCGAGAAACCCAAACAAGTCCTAATCCTTTAAAAAAGAGTGATTTGCTTTCTCTAGATCAGAAAGTTGGACGCATTCAACTTGATAGATAGAAAATACTGCACTGAGGGGAAGGTGAGAGGGGTCATTATGTTAGGTGGAGAAGAATGAGAGGGACTAGAGGAGGTGGAGATAGATGAATCGGTGGCCATGAGAGAGCACCAAAGGAGGGAGAAGAAATGCTCCTTGGAGCTTCAATGCTTTGATACCATGATAAAGATTAATTTTTTTTTCTTGTTATTTCATTGTCCTTTCATATATAGATTACAATTGCCAGCTATTACAAGAATTCAAATTACATGCTATTATAGTCTAGACCAGCTATGACAAGAATTCAAATTACATGCTATTATAGTTTAGGCCAGTTATGATAAGATTTCAAATTTCATGCTAAGTAAGGAGGCCAGCTATTACAAGAGATGCATTTCAAATTTTATGCTAAGGAGGCCAGCTATTACAAGAGATACATTTCAAATTTCATGCTAAGTAGGGAAAGACCAAATATATGATTTGAGCTATACATTGATAAGAGGCCAAATATAAGTGAACCAAATATGAAAGATGATCTATGCGTTGACACCTTCAAATATTTATAATATTTCTTGTAGCAATCAATTTTGGGGACTATATGTCTTATCATAAATGGCTGTGAAGCTTACGAGAGAGAGCACACATTTGCCTTGATGGATCATGTTGCCACAATACTCCAAGCCAAGGTGGAGTAGCTTGGTCAGCGGCAGTCCAAGGAGGAGCTCAATGGTCGGCGATGATCCAGGGATGGTAGGGCATTTCTGGAACCTACAAGAAAAATTTGATCTTTGAAGATTCTTCAGTAGAGGACCTTCTGATGCTTCAGTTAGCTCGAGCTTTAGGAACAATAAGGGAGAAATCTAGCAAGAGGATAGTCTTTCTATGCCCAAAAATGCTGACTGAAGGATCCTTTATAATCCCCTTTTATAAAGAGGAGAGAGATATGTTACCTTAATAATCGATAACTGTAATAGAGAATCATGATCCACGATGAGTCGTGGGAATTGGGTTATTAATGGCATTAAGTCATGTATCACCTTTTGTTGTAACCATCGGAAGTTTTGTTGAAACCATCTTATATTTAAAGGACATGGGTTAGCCCATGTTCTCCTTGTAATGGCTCAACATCCCTAGGTTCTCTAGAGTCGTTGGCTTGGTCCAACCAAGAGGTTAGAAGAAGTACGATATAGTCATTAGTGATTTATCGAAGACTTTGTATGGGGATTAAGTCAGATGGGGGTCATTCGTTCCTCCCGACTCCAGGGAATCCAAGCTGGGGCTACAGCGATGTAGGCTCTCTTATAGAAAGAGCAGGACATCTAGACGATGCTTGTTGTTGTTCCCTTCTATTCATCACCTGGTGGCTGATAAGTGGTATATTTTCATATTTATTATAGATATTTTGATAATTTATAGTGCTAATATCTTCTTAAAACCTAATTTCATGAATTTATTAAAATTTTTGAAAATAATAATTTAAAAAATATATAAAATTAGATATATTTATGAAAATAAGATGTTAATTTAATTAAGTAATTTAAGTATCAAAATAAAGAAAATTTTGAAAATTTAATGCATATTTTTTTAATTTTTCAGATAAAAATCAGAGTAAAAATGGAGCCAAAATATACTAAAAAATCATAAAAATAACCTCCGATGCATAGTGGATCGATCGGTCGATCTACAGAGCCAGGACGTGGTCCACAAAAAACTTCACACGGTCCACAGGCACGGTTCATAGCGAGAGAAAGATCCTGGACGTGATCCAATGGCTGAGATTCAATCCGACTTAGATCCAACGATTGCTGCTCATTGCCAGTTTATAAGAAGACTCTTTTGCACGATCTGACAGTCCAGAAGCGATCCATCATGCGATCCAATGGCTGAGGATGCTTCCGACTTTGAATAGGAGATCAGAACTACTGATCGACAGCCCAGATCTTATCCGAACTCAGATCGGACGGCTGTGGTTGAATCCGACCTTGATAAGGAGTAAAAGACTGATTTTTGAGCAGATATGAGCGGTCCAAGCCTGATCCAACGGTCAGAAAAATTCCTAAAGGTTTTTATACGATTTCTAAGGGTTTTAGGTCTCCTTTTGTGATCAGAAAAATATGAAAAAATCATCTATAAATAGGAGGTCTGGGAATAAGCTTTAGGAGGAGAAAAAATTAGAGAAAAAATAAGAAAAAAATAGAAAAAAAAATTACAAAGAAGCTTTAAGGATCAATTATTGAGAGATTATGGAGCTAGAGAGCTTGATGCAAGGCTAAATCCCTTCAATCTAGGAATATGATCAAGCCTGTAAATAGATTTTTATTTTATTTTTATATTTAATTTTATACAATAAAATTATACTTTTATTTCATATCTTTTATTTTTTTTTGAGGTATTGATCTATTCTACACGGTCTATACCCTCTATTGACGTACCGTGATCTCTTGATACGGTACGTACTTTGAAGAGATAGATCGTAGTATCTTAGATTGAATCTTAGATCTTGTAATTGAATTTAGATAGTTTATACTCCAATAGGATGAGCTGTGATCTACTGATACAGTCCGTATCCCTTAGAGATAAACTATACTAATACCATAATTACAAGAATTAAATATTATAATATAAAAAAAATAAATCTCTTTGCATGGTGGATTCAGAATTTTTGGGTTATTTTTTTGAATTATTTTTTTCATAATTTAATTCACACTTTTAATTGAATTCTTGCTATTTTATTTCTTTTAATCCTTCTACAATCAATTCTCTTTATTCTTCTTAAAAAAAAAGATAATCACCCTAGATCTCCGTGGAAAC
>KE504722.1:626939-644024 GCA_000441515.1 Elaeis oleifera
GTGTCCGACGAGGAGATCCGAGGATAAAGGCCAAGATGGTATGACCCATAACACTTGCCCTATACTTCCAAGCTTAAGGTATTACCTTAGATGAAGGAAGTAAAGTTCTCGAAAGGAATCCTTAAAAATAAAATTATAGTGTCGGTCCTCTACCTCTTCAGACCTTCGACTCAATCTTCTGTCCCTCTGGCTCCTCCGAGGTCCGAGATCATATTGATCATACTAGCTATTGGTCGGTTGTTATTATTTCCTTATCGGGCTTATGCCAAGGTGCTTCCTCGGATGCTCGATTCTGCTGCTCCCTAACATACTTACTAAGATAGTCTTGTCGGATGAGAGTCTCAATCTCATCCTTCAGTTAGAGGAATTTTTCGATCTCGTGTTCGTGGTCACGATGGAAGTGGCAGTGCTTCCACTTGTTTCGTCAGATTGATGGAAACTTCATCAATGGAGGTCGGTAGAGTATCTCTGGTCCTCAATCTGTATAAGGATTTGAGCTAATGGGGCAGTTAGTGAAGCATAGTTGTTATAGCACCGAGGCAGACTCCTCGACTGAGGGGCTTTTTTTAGTCGGGAGGGACCTATTTTAGATTAGTTCAGGCATGTGTCCTCCGTGCATGCTTCTTCTTGTTGAGAGCTTGACCTCCCTCTAGCTGACATGCGACCTTGCCCTTTTCAGCTTGCATGTACTTATAGGCTCAAGCCAGAAGGTTGGCATAATCCCTCAGATAAAACTTTTTGAGAGAGTAAATGAGGTGCTCATTGTAAAGGCCTCATTTCAAAGTCGACATGGTGATGGCTTCATCCAAGTTATGCACTTCAAATATGGCCACGTTAAAATATGCCATGTAGTCACACAGAGATTCACCCTTCTCTTAATAAATAGAGAAGAGACTGTTCAAGTTCTTAGACTGAGCTCGCTTATTACTGAAGTGAGCAATGAAGTGGCATTCAAGTTGCTTAAAGGAAGAAATTGACCTCGACTGAAGATCGGAGTACCAAACTTGTGCTACCTTCTTCAGATTCACAAGGAAGGTGAGGCAGAGAAGGACGTCCGAGATGTCCTGAAGCATCATGAGGACCTTGTAGCCATCAACATGATCTAAAAAATCAGTAGAGCCATCGTATGGCTCTCCTTATGGCATCTTGAACCAATCCAAAATCGGTTCTTGGAGAATGGAGTGAGAGAAGGGTGGCCGAGAATTGAAGCTAAGGCTTTGTCATTCCTTTGGCTACCCATTTGGACCTCGCCCAGACAGTGCTTGATCTCTCGAACCTTTTGTTTAAGGTTCTCCTCTCGATGAAATTTTTTCGAGCACATAGAATAGCTCGGGATAGAATCTCCACTGGAGGAGGCTAAAGAGCAGTGGCATCATTCTTTATTCCTAGACCCTCGATAGAATGGTGATCGTCAGTCAGGAGGGGCAACTGATGCACATCCCGAGGGGGAGTTCTCAAGAATAGGGGAGTGGTTCTGATGGCTATTCGGGAGGACACAGTTTGGGGAGCAAGCTATGGTGGTTGCTGCTACTCCGTAGTCTATTACAGGTGGCATATGACATTGGTTAATGTCTAGACTTATCAGACCAAATCGTTAAACCATTGTGGGTCCGCTGTCATAGGTGGCTATGCAGATTGCGCAGTCCTATGAGGCACAGATAGTTGAGTAGCTCCGTCTTGGCTCTATCAAGTGGATTGTCGGTGCAAAGAAGTGGAGTTGTTGCATCTTGCCATAATTCTCCCTATGTTTTGATGAGTAAGGCCTTCCTTCTAGTGCCAATCTATTACCGCAATGCTCCAGTTTAAGATAGAGCAGCTTGGTCGGTGGCGGTCCGAGGAGGAGTCGCCGATCGATAGCGATTCTGGGATGGTTGGGCATTCCTAGGATCTGTAAAAAAAGTTCAGTTATCAAAGATTCTTCGATGAAGGATCCTCCGATGCTTAAGTTAGTCGAAATTTTAAAATAGTAAGAGAGAAATCTAGCAAGGGAGTAGTGTTCTAAGCCCAAAAAAGCTACCCAAAAGATCCTCTATAGTCTTTTTTTGAAAAAAGATCCTCTATAGTCCCCTTTTATAGAGAGGAGAGAGATATGTTACCTCAATAATTAGCAATTGTAATAGAAACCATGATCCACGATGAGTCGTGGATAGTGGGTGATTAATGGCATTAAGTGCATGCCACATTTTATTGTAACCGTCAAGAGTTCTATTGAAATTGTCTGATATTTAAGAGATGGGGGGCTAGCCTATTGCATTAGGAATGCTTAGTGATAATAAGGGACTGGTGACAGAGCACTATGATAGCCAGACAATAATAGCCTATACAAAATATCCCAAATATCACTGTAGAACCAAACATATTGATATCAAGTATAATTTTGTGAAAGACATTATAGCACAAAAGAAAGTAACTATATAAGATATTTTCATACATCAAATGGTGACAGATCCACTCACAAGCCAATAGCTAGAGATGTGTACATAAAATATGTGAAATTATTGAGACTGTGTAGACTGTGATGTGAAACTTATGAACAAATATTTATTATGTATTTTAAAATATACTTATATTACGTATAATACTTTTGTCATTAAATGATCATCTTGTTCATTTTTTTAATGCCCATTGATAATAACACACTCACATGAGTATTATCTGTAAAGTTTTATTTAATGCACAAAAAAATACAGAATTATTGCTTCCAAGCTCAAACCATTTGAAACAGAATTATTGCTATTAACTCTTTTTGTCATAAATAGAGTTGTATTCTCTGCCCCTATCGAAAAAAAAGAGATAATAAAAGAAGAGAAGGAAAGAGAAATAAAGGATTTACAAATTTAATGAGAGAAGAACATTGAATTGCATCTTCAACCGAAAATCTAATCCAAGCGCTAATCCTCAGAGCATCAAAAGATGCTAGACATGGCAAGCAAGATAAAGAAAGCAACTAGACTGGACTGCCTTGCCATAGGAAAGCCTTTCTCTAATGATAAATCATTTTTGGGCAAGATTAGAGATAGAAACTCGCCTTTTGACACTAAAGGATAAGAGAAGATGGCTGGTGATGACTTAGTGAACTTCATGAACAGCATGGTTATCGATGAGTGCTTTATCAACGGTATATGCCTCTACAAGTTGATTGGGTGAATTAGGATGGACAATAAGAAGTAGCTTGTTTGACATACTTGGTGGCATCCATGATAACTTATGTTATATTAAAAGAAAATTATGACTTCTACCCAAAAAAAAGGGATGCGACAGAAAATTGAAAATATAAAAATAAATTATCATGGACAATCACCTTTGATGTCGAGGAGTATGCAAAGATAAGACGTTTTAAGTATAAAAATTCTAAGAGATTATTGAATTTGAGCTTAAAACTTATGTCATCTTGATAAGTGAATCAAAATGAGATCATTTTTATATATTTGATCAAGATAGATGTCCCCACCCTCCAATCTAGCCTATTTAGAAGTCAGATATAAATTTTTGAATAATAGTATAAGAGAATTCAGGTTAGACACTGAGGTGTATTTAAATTTAAGTCTGTACAATACTTTTTTTAAAAAATGATATACATTCTAAAAGAAGTAAATATCATAGCACGTGATTCATACCATATGTATTATGTGACTAATAAGGAAAGTGAGAGAATGGATCACTACTTCTCTACTATGTGAGACTCTTGAGGTTCAAAAATCTCTATTGTTATTGTTAAAAACTTTCAATCATTTTTAAAATTTATTTTAGTATTTGTTATTTTAGTGTGTCCCCAATGGCCATGTGTGATTCGGTTCAATAAGGCATGTCTAAGAAAGTAGCTGGTTTGAAATGGAAAGACTTGAGCAAAAAATGAAGACTATATTTTGTTCTACATCCATGCCTGCATTCACCGATCGATCAGTTATGTTATCCAAGAGGAGGATATAATTGTGAATACATAATAGTAAAAAGAAAGTCAAACATGCTCCTAATGCTATTGTTAATAGAGAGATCGGAGATGTTATGATTGATGTAACAAATTAGTTTGAGATATGGCAAGTACATTGATCTATTAGCAATGAGTTGTTATGTATCTCTAATAGGTGCATGATAAATAAGCTCTGGACTACTTACTGATCGCACGGTCTATTTGCCTAGTATGAATGGATGAGAAATATGGATAGAGATGAGTTGAGTCGATCATGTGCGAGTGGAAGATGTTAGTATATGAGACGCCCATGATGCATACGGGACTCCCATGATGCAATAATTTTTGGGTGGTTATGGTAACTACCCAACCCTATTTAAAAGAAGTAAAACAGCAAGGGATGGAGCACGATACGTTCTGAAAATAGAATAGAGAGATAACTCTTCACGGTTTCTAGGATTTAAGAGTCCTTCCTTATTCTACTATTTTTTGTAGGCTCTTAGATTGTAAAAAGTTAGTGTCTTCGCATTGATCATACTACGGACAAACCAATAAAACAGCCAGAGATCCAGTTGGACTAAAAACCTATAAGATTGGATTTGATTTAGAATTTTATTTATTTTCAAAAGTTGACGTTGCATAAGTGATCATGTGAGTCTTAGCCCCTTTTCGAAGATAGTATGAGAAAATAACGTAAGATAGTCAAAGTTAAACAGAGTATAATAAGTGGATATGAGCCACTATGAAACAAATAAGGGACAGCATACTTCCATGTAACCAAAGTGATGAATAGCAATAAAGGTAAGATAAACTGATAATTGCAACTATAAGACATGCCTTGGATAAGTGGTGCCATAAGTATCAACAGTCATATATGCACCAAATTCGAAGATGGTTGAGTCATATGAGAAAAAAAGATCCCCTATAAGAGCATGATTTGCAAGCCAATCAGTTGCTTGATTGACCTCCTTATACATATGCGAAATTCTAACATTGGAAAGTGAACTAACCTGCATTTGAATGTCTTGAAACCAAGGAGATTGAGGGAAATTTGAGGAAAGCTTACTATTTAACCAAGAGACTACAACAAAAAAATCACACTACAGCCAAACTCCTTGGGGATGAAAGGATGAAATGAGAGCCAGTAAACCAAGTTAGGGAGCTATGAGCTCCACATAAGGTACAAAGCAAGATGCAAAGAGCTTGCTTCCTACACAAAGTAGGATCCCATCATGGTTTTGAATAGTGAAACCAGTAGCTGCTACATTCTTATGGATCGTACCATTAAAATTAATTATCAACACCCCAAAGGGAGGGGGCACCCAATGAATAAGATTGGAGTACAAAGGTTGCAGAGAAGTCAGGATAGGGATACCCCAATTCTTTGATCGGACATTGGTAATAGAGTGATAGTGGATTTGATTTTGGTAGAAAGAGATGCATAACCCCAATATATTTTCGGAGAGGTGTAAACATTTTGAAAGAGGCACCTATTGTGAGCATCCCAAATGAGGGCAGCCATATAGGCAGTTACTATTTTCAACAGCTTTCTGACATGAGCATTAGCCAAGAAATCAAAGAAAGCAGAGAGAAAGGTTGGTTGAGATGTTGTGAGAAAATGGGCTAATGCTGACCAACACTCTTGGGCATAAGTGCAAGTGATAATAAAATCTTCATAATTTCTTGAGTATTTGGTATAGGTCACAAGCAGTAACAATACATAAGAAGATGCATCTAGAACTAAGAGCTACTTGCAGGGTAGGCAATGCTATTGTAATTTTCAGCAAAAATATTTAATCTACGTAAAAACTATAAGGCTCTAAATGAATAGAAAATTATGAGGATGCTGAATAGTGGAATCAGATTGAAGAGTTGAGGAGATATCTCTAAGATTGATTTTGAAGATCGAGAGTGAGCCAACCAAGCTGATCAAACTAGTCTCTCTGCACTAAGGGTAATGATAAAATAGTGGTCATCGTATCAGTATCGAACACTCAACCAAGAGCAGCCTGATCATAAGTGCAATTTAGAGCAACAAATTGTGCCACTAAATAATGCTAGAGGTCAGTTGTAACATTAGATAATGATGGCCATTGTGATAAAGGGATGAACACCAGCCATAGATCATTCCAAACATTAATAAATTGCCCATTTGTAATGAGCCACATAAACTGATGTTGAATCATTTTACCTATAATGCATATCTTGTGCTAAATGGGAGAACATTGAGCAGGCTTACAATATGTCAACCAAGAGCCTAGAAATTTGTGTTTTGAGGATACAAACTGAATTAAGAGAACGCAAATTAGAAGTAAGCTTGGACAATAAAATTTGTTGAGTAAACTTAAGAGAATGCAATCTCAATCCTCCTTTAACTTTGAAGGTACATATATTCTCCTAAGCAATGAGGCAGAATCAATGTTGATGGGGAGTGTGTCCCTCAAGAAAAGCCTTGAATTCGCATTCTATTGAGTTGAGCACAGCAAGTAATATTGGAATAAAAGACATTGCATAAAGAGGTATGGAACAAAGAACAGTTTGTAAAAGAGTTAATCAGTCAGCAAATGAGAGAGTATGCTACTTCCAACCTGTAAGTTTTGCTAAAATTTTATTAATGAGAAAAGTGAAATCGACAACATTAAGCTTAGTTTTGAAAATAGGGATACCAAGATACCTCCAAACACCTGATTTTCAAGGCATACGAAAGACAAAAGAGATGATATGCTCATCCTAAAAAATGATAGATAGGTTACAAATTAAACAGGATTTAGAATCATTAACTTGCTGACCCAAATAATGATAGTAGATCTTCAAAAGCAACTTAGGACATAAAGCATCACCGATAGTAGCCCTAACAAGAAGGATATAGTCATCTACAAAGAGGACATGGGAGATCACAGGCCCCTATGCCCTGGGTCGATAAGCTCTAAGCAACTCTATATGCACAGCTCCTTGCAGAGAAAGGGAGAGCATCTCTAAACACATAATAAAAAAAATAGAGAGATTGGACATCTTTGGCAAAGATCACTATAGGTGGGAAACCAAGAAGTGGTTGGCCATTTATAAGTAAGAAAAAATGAAGGTGCACACGCAACGTAATCCAACGAATGAATTGATTATGAAATATGAAGTGTTGAAGAACCTTTTCCAAAGTAAGGCCATTGAATTCTATCGAAAGCTTATCAACCTTAACCATTAAAAGAGAACATGATGAAGGGACACAATGAAGAGAGTGTATGAGCTCCTGAATGAGAAGAATATTTTCTATGATACTTTATCCAGTAACAAAGGCACCTTAAGAAGAAAAAATAAGACATAACATCAAAGGCTTGAGGCGATGAAGAAGAATAGCAGCTACTAATTTATAAATTATATTGTATAGGCTAATTGGCCTAAAATCGAAAGCATTAATAGGGTGGGCCACCTTTGGAATTAACATAATGAAAGATTGTTTCCATGTGTCAATCATTCGAGAGACATCAAAAAGTAAGAACATCCTAAACAATCTCTTAGCGAATTATATACCAATAATATAGAAAGAAAGAGAAAAAAAAGTCATCAAGATCTGAGGCTTTGTCAGTGTTCAAGGTATGAAGAGCCTGAATGATTTTTTCTATAGTAATTGGGGTGATAACGGCTAATTTGCTCTTGGATAACAGTAATGAGAGTTGAGGGCAGCCAAATATCAGTAGGGAGATGAGAAGGTTTCTATCATTTTTGAAAATGTGTAACTCCATGAGAACAGCTTCTTCCCTTCGAGCCATTGACCTCGGTTGGATTTTTAAGGCATAGATTCTATTTCTTCGCCTCTTAATAATGATGGTCTGACGGAAGAATTTTGTATTAGCATCTCCTTCATGAAGCCAGATAATTCTAGATTTTTGTCTCCAAAAATTCACTTGCATACTCAGCAACTTGTGGTATTCTCTTAGAAGATGCATGAGTTGCATATGGTCATTATGTGAGAGTGAACCAGTATTGGCTTCTATAGTTTAAAGAGATAGGATTTGCTGGTATAAGGAGTTGGCCCTATGGAAGATATTGCCTCCACCACAATGATTCTAATGTTGAAGCTTGTGTTTGGTTTGGGATAGAGAGCGGAAATTCATTGATCAGATGGTAGATCAGCAGCATTCTTCTAGGCCTTACGAATAATATTTTGAGCCCCACTACAGTATCTCTAGATGTTATAATAGTGAAAGGATTGATAATGATTAGCAGAATGAGTCATGGTAATGATCAGGACAGGACAATGGTTAGAAGCAAATCACAACAAGTGCGAAACATCAGTGTCAGCATAAAGATCAAACCAATTATCTAAAGCAAAGGCTCTATCAAGATATTTCCAAACCCACATTAGGTCTTGTTGGTTAATTATTACACCAAGTTAATCTAGGCCCTTGGTAACCAAGATCAATTAGACCTGAAAAGAAACAAAGGCTCAAAAATCTTCAACATCTCTATCAGTACAAAAGGTTCTAATCCCTTGTTTATCTTGGGATTAAAGGAGACAATTGAAATCACCCAAAAGTAGCATAGGATGATCCAAATTGAGAACCTAAGTAACAGAATTCCAAATCATCCCACAATGAATTCCATTAGCACTAGCATATACAACTCCTAGGATCCAAGAAGGGTTAGGAGAAGATGAAATGACACCGAAATAGACTTAACTATCAATGTATGTGAAATTGATTTGCCCCAGACCCTTTTTTCAAGTGACAATAATTCTCCCAGATCGACCTTGCAAAGGAATCATATAGTGATCCCATCGGTGGCCCATAACACGTTGGATATGGGGCAGAAAACTTTCATCGAGTTTTGTTTCAACAAAACAACAAAGGTTAGCAAGAATTGATGAACAAGAGACTTAGAGTACCTTACAAAGGATGCTTTGGCAGTAACCTCACAATTCTATAGGAGAAGTTTCATTGAGCTTGTAAGGAAGAGGATGTGCTCCTTGACAGCAAGCAACTTTAAGTCCTTATTTAATACTTCAAAATGATCAAGAGATTACAAAATATGCTGCAAGGTATTAAATAGTGCCTCATGAGATTTGGCATGTCGATCTGATGTGGAATGCGGGAGTGATGAAGGAGATATCACGGTAGTAGATGTTTGGAGCTGATCTGAAGATAAAGTAGGGGTAGATGGAATGGTGATAAATGTAGCCGCTGACTCGGTGGTGGCTATGAGACTACTCTCAAGGAGGTTAGCTTGAAGCATAGGGGCATCATCAGTAGATCCTTCCATAAGGCATGAGAATTCAGGGTTGATCACTGGTCACCATTCCTCCTTCATGCTAGGACCCTTGAGATATAGAACCAAAGCAGAGGAAGATTTGGAAGAAGGGGATCCATTTGGGTGCTCCTCTCAAACTATGACTTTGGTTTGAGGAGGTGATTCTGAACTTGAGGATTGGTTAGAAAGTGATGATTTAACTAGAGAACGCTTTTGCTTCTCTTTATGCGTACTAGTCTCCAGGTGAAGGATATGGATATCCATTGGCATAGCATCTGAAGGTTCCAATGTATCTCAATTGACTAACATGGCAGATCTATAAAGAGCAGATCTAGTATCTTTATAGACAGCAAGAGAAGTATCAGCCGATTTACCTTCTTGAGGTGGAGATTTTTGTGACATTCCCTTACAGACTGATTGCCAAGTAGAACTTGAGAATTTTGGTGCTTCCATGAGCATGGGGGACCTTCGTCTCTATTTATTAGAGTCTGAGAATACCTACAATCGAGAAGTCTCTTATTGAGCTATCAACATGAAGAATTCCCTGCATCTATCAAGTGTATGTTTTAAAAATAAAGGTGACGTGCTAACCTGTCAATTTTTTTTTAAATCTCAATGAATAGATAATACTTTTTGGTAGTTATGAATAGTCAATACTATGGTCCCATAGTCCCTTGTTCTCAAATTTTCAAAATCAATTCAAGAATTTGTTGTCTACGGGCATCAAGGATGAGAAGAATTACAAGTGCTCCAAAGAAGTTTAGGGGATGCTAACAAAGAATAGGAGGATGGGGAAGGTGGGCTTAAGCTAGATAGGCAAGAGGGCTTTTCCTTCCTTCACATGAATCCACCATTGGCTCATGCAATGGTTGCTTCGACTTCTATGTCGGTAGATGAATGGAGGAGTCTGGACCCATTGAAGAGAGCTTTCTTTTGGAGAGGCAAAAAAGTTGTGACTTTCATTGTACTGCAATTGGAAGGAAAGAAAGAGGTTGGAACTAAAGAGTATCAAAAGCATGAATTAAGAGTCACCATCTCAGTACTAGATCCCATACTAATACCATTCTATTACAATATCAATATGTGTAATACTCCTGATCTGAGATCGCGAGTTGAGGGTCATGGCAACTGCTGCATACTCATGAAGAACTCTCTCCATAAGTATGCAAAACATCTTATCACGATATCACAAAGCAACAACAGAATAAAATTTAAATAATTAATGTTCAATTTTAATTCAAATAACTAAATCATATATCTTACAAAGTAAAATTTTATGATCTTGTATCAAATCTCAATAAATTTTAATCTAAAATAAAATATCAAAATATGCCTCTAATTTGATCTTTCACATCAAATTTTTGAGTTAAGCTAGTCCTCTGAATCTATAAAAATGATAAAATATAAAATAATGAGCTAGATAATCATTGATAATCCAATAAGCAATGATTATCTTGACTAGATAATTTATGTGATAGTATGAGTTGCAAATATCAAAATATAATTAATAATTAATCAATGCACAAATATAATCAAATTTATTTTAAAATATAAATTCAGTAATATCAGTATCTTTCAAATATTCAAATATATAATCATATATCGAATTTTGAAGATCAAATATATTCAAAATATAATTTAAAATAATTTTACTTAACTCATCAGTCTTTCATTATGACCACACTTATACCTTATGATTAGACCAGAACACCACACTTATATCCTATGGTTGGGTCAGAATACTTTATTTATATTCTATGGCAAGATCAGAATATCACACTTATATTCTATGACTGGACTAGAATACCATACTTATATTTTATGATCAGATCATAATATCATATACTTATATCCTGTAGTAGGGTCGGAATACTAGACTTATATCCTACTATCGGATCAGAATATCATACTTATATTCTATGGTTGGGTCAAAATACCACACTTATATCATATGGCAGGGCCAGAATACCATATTTATACCTAATGGTTGGGTCAAAAATGAAATCATGAGCTCAGAGTGCTAATGCATCACCCCTAATTGACGAGATATAGAACATAGTCAGGCTGAGAGTCCAAAATCGATTTATATCAAAATTCTCTTCATAAAATAATATATATTTATAATTAAATCAAAATATATATATACGATTTCAGATCAATAAACAGTTATAGTAATAGTCCAAGAAATATTACTTCAAAATTTCATATCGATTTTCATTCAAAAAATAGTTTCATGAGATTCATAAATTACATATAAGTCAATTAATAATTTATTCCATGTTCAAAATATTATAATATAAATGAAAGATCTAGGAAACATGGATCATTACTTATCTCACATATGCTCCAATGAATCCACATAACTTTAAAATTTTCTTTCAAAATCTAATATCCAAAATTATACTTTTATCAAACTTTAGTCATGATTATTGTAAAATAAAATCCTAAATCCTCTGAGGGATGGCTATGCAGTAGTCTTGACATTCAATCAATTTAATCTAGGGTATCAAATTGATTAACTATAAATCAAGAGTTATGCTAGAATGCTAGAATACAATCAATGATGAAATCTCTTAATGCTCAGTCCAATCAAGATGGAGATCGACAAACTGTCTGACAGTTAATGATCAAGATCCGTTCATTAGAATCTATCAAAGCTATTAGAGGATCTTTTCAAAATTTAAAAAATTTTATAAGAGAGATATAATCCAAAAGAGATACTTTTAGAGAGAAAAACTTATAAAGAGAGAAAGTAAAATTTTTCTAAAGAAAACAAACAGAGAGAGAATTAGACAGAAAGTAGGAAGAGAGAGGAGAGAGGGACTCTTTCTCTTTTCTTTCTTTCTTTTTTCTCTTCTTTTCTTCTTTTTTTTTCTTTTCTTTTCTTTTCCTTTCTTTCTTCCCGTAGGTTCTAAGCAAAATAGGAGACCTTCGGGCCTCCATTGTACCCCAGATCAGAGGTCATGATCAGCATGACTAGGTTTGGGAGGGCTGGAGTGACAGCAGCACGATCGGTACTTCCCTTCCTGATGATCAACAGTGATGACTATCGTTGAAAATTCAAAGAAACTCAACAAAAAATAGGAGAAATAGGGTCAGTTTGTCCTAAGAGAAATATGATGATTGTTAGCCAGAAATCAAGCTTCTAAAGATGAGGAAGAGGGAAAAGATGAAAACTCCAAGAAATATAGCTTCTTACCTAGTTTTTTCGATGGCTATTGGCTGAAATCCGACAGACTTGGTGACAAAGAAGATGGCTTCTTTCTGACAAATAATGGTGACCAGTAATGAGATTTCATAAGGTACCTCATCCCTTTAAATAGATGTAGAGGGGGGAGGAGTTGAACTCCTTCCCGACCTCTTATTCTAACTCCGATCAGGAGTCTACGAAAGAGAAGACTTGGGAGTCTTCTCTCTATTTCCCCTTTTTTTATTTAATACTTTAATAATCATGCAAATCTTTTTTTAATTTGGTACTTTTTTATGGCTAATCAAGCCTAATTAGGCCAGGTATTACATTCTCTCCCTCTAAAAAAATTTATTCTCAAAATTTTCTTGCTTGGATCCTAAAAATTCATGATTACTTTTATCTCAAATCATAATCATCTTCTAATTTTAAATCAAATTTTATCATAATATCTTTAAGTAAATCCTTATTTTGATTAGTCTTAAAAATAATTCAGACTACTATGCTTTCATTGTGTACTCTGATTCAAATCCATCAATTCACTTGTATCAAATCTAAATTTTAAGTTATATCATAATCAATATAAGTCATCATTCTAATATCACTAGTGTCTATCCATCTACACTCATGCCTGATCTATATGTCATAATTTATTCAACTAGCTCTGATACCATACTAATTATCACGCTCCCAATTCGAGATTACGAGCCAGGGGCATGGCAACTACCGCATACTTATGAAGAACTCTCTCCATAAGTATGCAAGTTATCATAAAGTAACAATAGAATAACATTCAAATAATTAATATTTAATTTTAATTTAAATAACTAATCAAATATCTTATAAATTAATTTTATGTCCTTCCATCGAATCTGATCAATAAATCTTAATTTAAATAAATATCAAAATCTGCCTCTCATATGCTCTTCCATATCGAATCTTCGAGTCAAGCTAGCTTTCTGAATCTATAAAATGATAAATATAGAATAATAAGCTAGACAGCTTAATAAGTAATTATTACCTTAACTAGATAATTCATGTGATAGTATAAGTTGTAAATATCAAAATATAATTTATCATTAATTAGTGCACAAACATAATCAAATTTATTTTTAAAATATGAATTTAGTAATATTAGTATCTTTCAAATATTCAAATACATAATCATATATCAGATTTTAAAAATTATTCATATTCAAAAATTTAATTTAAAATAAATTTTATTTAACTCATCAGTCTTTTACTATGACCATACTTATACCTTGAGGTCGGTCCAGAATATCATACTTATATCCTATGATCGGATCGAAATACCATACTTTTATCCTGTGGTCGAATTAGAATACCACACTTATACCTTATGGTGGGTCGGAATATCATACTTATATCCTGTGGCTAGATCGGAATACCATATTTTTATCCGATAATCGAGATAGAAACAAAATCATGAGCTCAGAGTGCCAATACTTCATTCCCAATTGACAAGGTTCAGACCATAGTCAAGTTGAGAGTCAAAAATCATTTCATATCAAAATTATCTTCATGGAACAACACATATAATTTATAATTAAATTAAAATATGCATATACGATTTTATATCAATAAATAGTTATAGTAATAGTCCAAGAAATATTACTTTGAAATTTCATATCGATTTTCATTTAAAACATAGTTTCATGAGATTCATAAATCACATAAATCAATTAATAATTTATTCATATTCAAAATATTATAATATAAATGAAAGATCTAGAGAACATAGATCATTACTTACCTTACATATGCTCCAACAAATCCACATAACTTCAAAAATTTTCTTCAAAATCGAATACCCAAAATCATACTTTTATCAAACTTTAGTCATGATTATTTGCAAAATAAAATTTTAAATCCTCCTAAGACTGGCTATATGGTAATCCAGACATCTAGTTGGTTTAATCTAGGATATCAAATAGATTAACTATAAATCAAGGGTCATATTAGGATGCTAGAATTAATACAATCGATAATGAAATTCTTTAATGTTCAGTCCGATCAAGGTGGGGATCGACAAACTATCCGACAGTCAATGATGAAGATCCATTCATCAGGATCTATCAAAGCTATTAGAGGATCTTTCTAAGATCCAAAAAATATTAGAAAAGAGACATAATCCAAAAGAGATACTTTAGAGAAAGAAAGTGAGATTCTTCTAGAGAAAAAGTAGAGAGAGAAGTAGGAAGAGAGAGGAAGAGAGAGGAGAGAAGGACTCTCTTCTCTTTTCTTTCTTTCTTTCTCTTCTTTTATTTTTTTCCTTTTCTTTTTTCTTTCTTTCTTCCCATGGTTTCTAAGCAAAATAAGGGACCTTAAAGCCTCCACTATACCCTAGATCGGAGGCCACGACCAGTGTGACTAGGGTTGGGAGTAGCCAGGGCAACAATGGCACAGCTGGTACTTCTCTTCTTGGCAATCAGCGACGACAACTACCACTAGAAATTCAAAGATACTTAACAAAAATAAGAAAATAGGGTCGGTTTGTCCCAAGAGAAATTGAACAATTATTGGTCAGAAATCAAGCTTCTAAGGATGAGGAAGGGGGAAAGATGAAAACTCAAAGAAATATGACTTCTTACCTAGTTTTTTGACGGCTGTTGGCTGAAATCCGATGGACTTGGTGATAAAGAAGTAGCTTCTTTTCGACGAATAACGGTGGTCAGTGGTGGAGTTTCATAAGAAACTTTGTCCCTTTAAATAGATGCAGAGGGGAGAGGAATTGGATTCCTTTCCGGCCTTCTATTTTGACTTCCATCAGAAGTCTGTGTTGGGAGTCTCGTCTCTGTTTCTCTTTTTTTTATATATTTTAATACTTTAATAATTATGTAATTTTTTAAAAATTTGATTTTTTTGTGGCTAATCAAATCTAATTAGGCTAAATATTACGATATGTAATATGGTATGAGATGGTGAGATATGTCGAGTATCAGTATGGTACAAGACTATATGCCAGTTTGGTACTGATATGGTACGATACTAATCGATATAGCAATTATTAATATGAATCTTTTACTCCTCATGATGTAGGCTTGAAATTGATTAAGAAAGTGGGTATGCCTTAGTGGAAGCAAGACGGAAGTGCTTACCATGCCAGGAAGAATCTTGAAATGCATGTCAAGTGGTCCACTGACCAATTTTCTTTATTTGGAAAGATATCTTTGAGGAACCACTGCATTCTAGAATTGCACTGCTTTCAAACCGATAAAAATATTCAATTATGGAAGGACACTTGGATTTGGCTTGTTCCTTCATCATCTTCATTTGAAGAGATATATAGCAACTAAGAAAATGAAACCATAGCATTTCAATAAAGTATGCGACAAAGGAGATGGATCATAAAGCTGCGGGGTCCCTCTCCCTTCTTAAATCATGACAACCAGAGAGTATGGTGGACCTTCTAAACCCACTAAGACCCTCATCTAATGCTGATATGCCAGCATGGATGCTCACTAAAAGTTTGTGCATTCTAAGTGGATTCTTATGATAAATTCATTAACAGGAAGGCACTCCGTCCTTACTACAATTTCAGGATTCGAAGACATGATTCAACAATAGTGGAACACGGGGCCTACTTCTCAAGATCCTGCTACCTCCATTGTTCTGAAACTCCGAACACTCAAGTCCCGCCTTAAATGATGGAATCAATTGAATGTAGGAAACATTTTAGTTCGGAAGGATGAACTGCTACAAAAAATTGATCACCTTGACATAGAGGAGGAAAAGAGAAATCTCTCTGCACCAAAAATTGAAGAAAGGAAGACCCTAAATTGGACTTGTTAAATCAAGAGGAAATGCTATGGCGACAGCGAGCACGCACTCAATGGCTCACTAGCGGGGATCGTAACACAAGATTCTTCCACTTATGGGCCAACAATAGGAAAGAAAAATCTCATCTTAAATCCCCACTGCCAGCAATCAGTGATATCTAATCCTCAAAAAATTCAAGATTATTTCCGTGAGCATTTTAGACAATTACCAGACAACATCGAAAAGCCCTGCATTATAGCAGATTGGAGTACATTATACCCAGAAGGACTGCAGCAATTGCAAGATCTGGATGCACAATTTACAGAGGATAAGATTAAGAATGTAGTCTTTCAGTTAGCATCACAAAAATCACCTAGACCAAATAGGTTTCCATTTGACTTTTATAAACACTTCTAGCACATCATCAAAGAGGACCTAATTAAGCTATTTTAGAGCTTCTATCATCACCAAATGAGCGTCAACAGACTCAATTACTCATTCATAATTCTCTTGCCGAAGAAGGAGTCCTGTTGTACTGTCAAAGACTATCGACCGATCAGCCTCATGAATGGCATTGTGAAAATAATCTCAAAGATTCTATCAACACGTCTTGCCTCGAAGTTAGATAACCTCATCACATCAACGCAATCGGCATTCATTCAAGGAAGAACAATCTCAGACATCTTTGCAACAGCAAACGAGATTATATCCCAGGCCATTCAATCCAAGCAAAAAAGAATTATTTATAAACTTGATTTTGAGAAGACATTTCATAATATTGAATGGACTTTCTTTTCAGCCTTCTGAAAGCACGAGGCTTCGGAGATAAGTGGTGCAGATGGATAAGTGACATTGTCACCTGCCAAATCTTCCATCCTCGTTAACAGTTCCGTGGGAAAAACATTTAATCATCAAAGAGGATAGCATCAAGGATGTTAGGATTTGACGACTCGAGATTCAGCCCACA
>KE504722.1:652813-664019 GCA_000441515.1 Elaeis oleifera
TTTTTATTTTTAATTTTTTATTTCTTTTAATTTTTTTATTTTTTCATTCTCAAGAATCCCAATCGGATAGGAGGCTTGGAATGGCCAAATTTTTTAAAAATTATATCCACTCTAAATTTTAATTAAATCAAATAAATTTAACTATTTAAATCAGAACAAATTAGATATCTAATGGATCGGATCAAATTACTGTCCTTATTTAGGGTATGAATTTGAGTAACGCCCTTGCTGTGTACTCACGACGAAAGACAAGAGATTAGCAAATAGTGACACAATAAGAGATACATCAAATCGTACAATCTCATGCCACGTGTTGGGTTTATACGGTGGTGATATATTTGTCTAAATTCTCGTGCCAATCGAGCACCCAAGATTGGGACCCCACCTTTTTCTTCATAGTCCACCAACTCCAGCAAAAGAAGGAAACAACCGAAAATTACGCCCAAAAAGCTCCTTCCACTCCATTGATGGTACGAACTTTGATCATCGTCACTCATGTTGTCGAGAACTTGGACTTTTCCCTTGCGGGGACATAGTTTAAGTTGCAGATGCATGCCTCTTTTTTTTCCCTTATAATAATGGAGGCTAAAAAGGAGCCATCCGGGTTTATTAAAAAGCAAGCATACCAGTTTAGAAATAGTTCATAACTAGATGATGGGATATCCAATAAATTATTCAATGTGGACGTGGGGATGGCCAAAAACGTGAGTAAAACTTTGGAATGGCAAAAGGAAAATAAATATTATTCAGGCTACGTAACCGACGTCCGCTGTCAACGTAACGCTCACTTGCCGCCGCTAGAGACGAAACTCAAGTTTTAACGCCCGTCTACCCGAGTTTCTGCTGTTGTGACCCTTGACTCCTATATATGGCAATTGCTTCTCTAAGCCGCTAGAAAACCCCCCCACCACTATATATATATATATATTGGGGACAGCCAGTCCTATCCATTTAAAAGTAAGAGCCAATTAATAGCCACCAAACAAGGAGGAAAAGTACATGGAATAAAGATCAACTGCTAATTTGATATATATAGGTGCAACTAAAAGAAAAGATAATGATCAATATGCATTAGCATTAGTATCTAAAAAGATGGAAATATCTCTACTGCATCACATACACGATACATATGAACTATGATAACAGGAAAGATCCTCTTCAGCATTAGCTTGCTTCAGACAATCCTCACAGCTTTGGAAATTGGTAGCCGCCTTTAATGGGTCCAAAAAGGAGAGCAGCCCATGAGCATCCAACTTATCATTTATATCTTCTTAGATCATGTGCCACCTTATTCTTTATATGGAGGAGTACTCTTATTTTGGATCCTACATCTGACTCCATATTATCTCATCCATTTGCAAGTTAAGGGCAAAGTGAGATATACATTATAAGATGAAGGGTGAGGATCATTTTTGACCTTTTTTTTTTTTATAAATGATAGGGGTTGGAGAAAGACGTCCCAGAGTGGCTACTCCTTCTAAACGTGATCATAGGGTCCCAACCCCATTGGAGAATATTCAATTCGGAGAGCGAATTTGAAGAAGGACAGATTCTCTCTACCATATAGACAAATCCAACGGATGAGTACGTCATCCCAGTACCATCGAGATATGACAGACCAGAAATCGCTTTTAATATCCATGCCCAAGCCACCAGGACCACCTTTGGCTTTGATGCTACTCTTCTTTGCAAGATCCATCATCACTTTTGGTATGTTAAGGGGCATTCTAAGCTGGCTTACAACTTCAGTAAAATATTTCTTGTAAAGAGGTCAAGGATATGTCTCCAATGTAACGTGCACCGGAGTCAAAGTTGGATGATTAATTGGGACCCATTTACTTGGTGTCTTCCAATTGCTACCGCCTTGATGCATGACACGTTTTAATCACTACTATCATAGATGACATGATGGGTCTTCTTCATCGCATATTTTAAACAATAAATCAATGGAGAATTGAAGCTTCAAGATTTCCCTATACACATCCCTGAAAGAGAGCATACCAGAAGAGGGGAGAAAAAAAAACAAGAGGGAGCATAAAAATGGAGGCCTTGGTACCATTGCTTAGCAAGTTCGATGCATCATTATAGTATAATATGAAGACCAATGCGGACAGAGAATCTAAAATAAAACGATGAATTAAGTGCTTTCATGCATCAAAACCCATACCATGAGTACCCCATGTTGTAGTAGTACAGGCTTCCTCGTCCCTTCACCACCTCCAATTCTACCCACTGGGATCCTCTGCATGCTTAGTATGTATCCATCTTCTGTTATCACCTGAAGGAAAGAGAAAAGGAGTTCATAACTATGCAAAATTATACAAAAAATTACAGAATTTGGAATCACTACCTCATGTTCTTCACATTTGTAGCCTCGTGGGATGACAACTGAAGTGCATGCCCCGGCCATCTCCTGTGGTGGAACCGCGGTGTCGACATGGTCGATCGTTTGGAGCTCTTGCCGGTGCAAGACACGAGCTTCGATGAGCTCCAATTGGAAGACAAGGAAGAGGAGGACGGAGATCATAGCACATGCCAAGCCATGAGAGCCCATGTTGATAAAGCTTGGCTTGTGCTATGATTAGTAGTGGGAGTGACATCTAGCTAAGAGAGAGGGGGTGGCCTTTTATAACGGAAAGAAGAAAAGGGGGAGAAATAGATAGCGAAGTGTGAAAGCAAGGAAAAGGCAAGCATTTCTTGGCTTTTCTCCATGAGATAACGGATCCAAACGCCACCTTAAAGTGTGTGCATCTTTTCATGTTCGGTTTTAGCGTGGTACTGCACGGGATGGGGTCTTTCCTTTTGATGTTTTAATTTATCTGGAGAAGAGTATTAATGCAAGTATGGGAGACGATTGGGTGAGAAAAAGCACTGAAAACATCAATCGTAATAGAAAAATCATTCTATTTGCGATTATTACATACACGGTGCATTGTCTTGCCAATCTTTTTAAGGAAACAGTAAATGTATAAAACCTTCGAATATTTTATAATATTTCTTGCAGCTAGCAATCAATTTTTGGGGGCTATATATAAATGGCTGGGAACTGGGAAGCCTACGAGAGATAGCACACATTAGCCTTGATGGACCATAAACTTCACCTGCTCATGTCTTATGCCTTCCTACTTGTTGAGGGATAATTTGTTATCTAAGTCGAAGATATGAGTCAGCAAAACGATATGTGATAAAATGTACAGGATTGACATCATAACATTGTTGGAGATGAATGTGTCCCAATCATCTTAATTTCTGACGATCTTTTTAAGCAAAACATCAGATTTCAGTGGTCCGGACTTCGGCTTATAACCAAACTCCACCAACCGATTCCAACCCCACAGCAGGCTAACATTTGAACAGATCGATTTCAGACTTCAGCGGCAGATATACTTCAGACCCTACTAATTCTTATTCCAGTGAACACAACGGGCCTCGGCTACCTCCTTCCTTCGGTGCCTATATTCATCAAACCGCTCCAAAGCCTCCTTAACCGAAATCGGTCCAATCCTACTTGCACTCTCATTTTAAATTCAAAAGTATCTGTGACATCACAGTTGGCCGAAATAGATAAGGCAGGTGTAACAATCCAGTCCCGAAGATCTATGATGAAAATCTCACCATACCACGTCCAAATCGGTCAGACAACCTATCCAAACAGTTTTCAATCCTAGCCTACGAAACGGTCTACAGGGACCCCAAGGTACGTGTATAATTTCTTCCAAAATACTCCTTCTCCTCTATTTTCTGAGATCTGACTTGAGCGTCGGAAGATCGCCGCTGGAGCCAACTCTGATCAGGACTTGTCTTGCAAATTGCTCTCTCCGAAGGATGCACCATCGCTCCAGTCAATTCGATCGAGAGCCGAATTTCAGTGGCAACAGATTGGTGCTAGAGGAAGAGCCCTGATCTGATTTCGAGGAGCAGGAGATTGAGACCATGGCCCCATGTAAAGCATCTTCTCGGCGATCCAACGCCACCACCTCCCAATCGACGAAGATCACGGCCAATCACCAGGCCCAGGCGCCATTGCCAAAGATCCCTCAGCCGCCTCCATAGTCGATAATGGCCATCAGCACGGAGTAGTTCAACTTGTAATTTTAGCAGGTGCAGAACTTGACCACTGCCATCTAGGTGATGCATAGATTAATGCCACACTGACGGCAGCAGCAGTGTAGTCGACCAATGCTGCACTGATGGCGGAGCCGCGATCAGCCAACCCTATGCAACAACCCACACTGTCACCATAGGAGTGACTGCAGATTCTCCCATAGAGCCTTGAGCGGGGAGACAGACTCGCTATAGCCGGCCTCAAAACCCAAAGTGGAGAAGGCGGCGATCTTCGAGACTCTATTCTAAGCAGGACTCAACCCCTGGCCAGCGATCTCTTCCGCAATGTTCGGAGCACTGCACTGCCCGAGATGCGGATATCAACCGCAAACTCCGAAATATGAATGAGCGGATTGAAGCAATCCATAACCAAGCTCCAATGTGGGATGAGGGATACAACACTGATCCACCATTTAGCATTTGAATCATGCAGAAGCCGCTCCCCAATAACTTTAAGGTGCCGCAATTGGAGAGCTACCATGGGATTATTGATCCCGTGGACCATCTGGAAGACTTCAAAGCTATAATGCTCCTTCATGGAGCTACCAACGCTGTCCTCTATTGAGCTTTCCTATCTACTTTAAAGGGCATAGCTCAGTATTGATATTCAAGCCTAAAGCCGCAGATGATCCACTCATTTGACCAAATGAGTTGCTTGTTCGTGGATCACTTCATCAACAGCAGGAGGTAGTAGAAAAGATCAGACTCTCTGATCAATATCATACAAAAGGAGGGAGAATCAATTCGATCCTACCTTAGTCACTTCAATACGGCTATACTGGAGGTCTATGATCTAAATCAATCAGTCACCATGACTGTCCTGAAAGGCCGGCTTCTAAAGAACGATCTTTGATATTCCCTGGAGAAGACCCACCCTTGCGACTTCATCCATATGTTAGCTCGGACGGAGAAGTACGCACGAGCCAATGAGGTATTTGAAGACGAGCTCACGATAGATGTGGCTGCCGGAGAGAAGAAGAAAGAAGAGGAGATGAAGTCTCCACCAAAGAACTAGCAGCATTCTCGCTCTCCACCCAAACGTTAGAGATCCCGAACTCCCCATGGAACCACCAAAAAAGAATTCTTTTAGAGGGGAAAGATGTGTGTCTCCGCCTAGAAGGTTTACAAACTACAAGCTACTGAACGCTGCCTAAACCCAAGTATTGATGGAGATTAAGGATTGGATCTCTCGGGTAAGGAAGTTGCGGTCCCATCCAGATCAGCAAAATCCTAACAAGTACTGCCTCTACCACTGCGACCACGGCCACAAGATCGAAGACTGTCTTCAACTTTGAGATGAAATTGAGGAGCTTATACGATGTGGGTGCTTGGATCGATTCATCAGACGTCGGCAAGAGCAGTCGGAAGAATGGTGAAGGTCGCCTCACCCACCAGAACAGCAGCATGGAGAATCCTTCAGAAATTGACATCCTATCAGAGTAATAGACACAATAACTGGAGGATACCAAAGCCAAGCAGAGAAGTCAGCTGAACCTCTCAAGAAGTAGAAAACTGAAGAATCCATTGCCTTCACTAAAGAAGATGCTCTAGGAGTTCCATTTTGTATAATGATATGATGGTTATATCTCTAAATATTACAAACTATAATGTACGTCGCATCTTGATTGATAATGAAAGTTTGGTAGATGTGTTATTTTATGATGCTTTCTCCCGAATGAATATTCCTCCTTAGTGGTTAGAGCGATTAGACTCACCTCTTATGGGATTTACTGGAGATGCAGTATCCATTGAAAAAGTCATTACCCTCCCCATAGTCGTCGAATAATCTCCCTGATGATCCAAGACTCAGATTGATTTTCTCGTGGTTCGAGCACCATCAGCCTACAATGCCATCCTCGAACATCTAGGACTCAATGCATTTCGAGTTATGATGTCCACCTATCACCTGAAGATGAAGTTTCCAATTAAGTTCGGAGTTAGTGAAGTCAGAGGAGATCAGGCCCTGGTGCAATAGTGCTACACCATCGCACTTCGTGGCATGGAGCCCTCAGAAGTCTATCTGGTTGATGGATTGGACACCCAGGATGAACTAATCGAAGACTTGGAAAGTCGGTGGAGGACCTTGAGATGATCCCACTGAATGATGGCAATCAGAAGCACACTGTCTAGATCAGATCGAACCTCGATTAAGTAACCAAAAATATCTCATCATTTTTTGTAGAAAATACAGATGTGTTCGCCTAAACCCCAGTTGATATGCCAGACATCGAGAGATGATGCATCGGTTAAGCATCAATCTGAACTATCAGCCCATTAAATAGAAAAAAAAAAGACTTTACTCCCAAACAATAGAAGGCGATAGCTGAAGAGATGGACAAATTACTCGATGCAGGCTTCATTTGGGAAATGACCTATCCAAGTTAGATCATGAACATGATCCTGATAAAAAGAAAGTGGCAAGTGGTGAATCTGTATCAACTTTAAAAATTTCAATAAAGTATGTCTGAAGGATAACTATCCCCTAGCTTCGATCGATCAGCTAGTAGACGCCACTTCGGGATATGAACTCCTCACTTTCATAGGCACCTTTTTTGGATACAATCAAATTCGGATGGTATTCAAAGATGAAGAGAAATCATTATTGTTACTAATCAAGGCCTCCTCTATTATAGGGTCATGCCTTTTGGTCTAAAAATACAAGTACAACTTATCAGCATCTTGTGAACAAAATCTTCAAGGATCAGATTGGATGGAATATGAAGGTCTACGTGGACGACATGCTTGTCAAAGTAAAACCTCACGAACCCATATTAAGGACCTCGAAGAGGCCTTCACTACTCTGAAGAAGTATTAGATGAAGCTGAACCCAGCTACGTGTGCCTTCGAAGTTACTTTAGACAAGTTCCTAGGCTTCATAGTATCCAGCCAGAGGGTAGAAGCCAATCCTGAGAAGATTCGAGCCATACAGGAGATGGACCCATCTAAGAATATAAAAGAAGTACAGCATCTCACAGGCAAAGTGGCGGTATTGAACCGGTTTGTTTCTAGACCAGCTGAATGCTATCTTTCATTATTTCAAACCCTAAACAACTAAAGAACTTTCGATGGACCAAAGATTGCCAGTGCGCCTTCTTGGAGTTATAAAATTATCTCAGTTCTGCACCACTCCTCAGCAAGTCAAAGCTTGATGAAGAACTTTACTTATACCTGGCTGTCTCACCAGCTATCATAAGCACGCCATTAGTTCATAAGCAGGATAAAGTTCAAAAGCCGATCTACTATACCAGTCAAATCTTGTATGATACGGAGACCAAATACACCAGACTGGAGAAGCTAATCTTCGCCCTCATTATTGCAGTCCGAAGGCTTCAATCCTACTTTCAAGCGCATCCCATTGCAGTGCTAACTGATTAACCGCTTAAGACAGTTTTGCATCAGCCCGATACTTCTGGATGATTGGCGAAATGGGCGATTAAACTTACAATCGATCCTAGTCCTCACAGTGGGCTAACATCTGAACAGGTTAATTTGAGACTTCGGCGGTAAATATACTTCAGACCCCACTGATCTCTATTCTAGTGAACACAACTAGCCTTGGCTAGCTCCTCAACGAAAGCCGGTCCGATCCTACTTACACCTTCATTTTAAATTCAAAAGTGCCTGCGATACCACAGCTGACCCCGAAACAAATAAGGCAAGCGTAACTACCCAGTCTTAAAGATCTTGAACGAAATTTTACCGTATCACACCTAAATCAGCTAGACAATCTGTTCAAAACGGTTTTCAGTCCAAACCTACAAAATGGCCTATAGGAGACTCCCAAGGTACGCGTATAATTTTCCCAAAATGTTCATTTTCTCTAGTTCCTGAGATCTGACTTAAGTGTTGGAAGATCCCCACCGGAGCTAACTTCGGGCAAGATTTATCTTGCAAATTACTCTCTTGAAAGGATGCGCCGTCACTCCAGTCAATCCGATTGAGAGCCGGATTTCAACGGCAACACTACTCTACATACGAATCTAGCTATCCTTTTGAAATGTTCATCCAAGCCCATCACAGTTTGAAAAGAAACTGAACATATGACTTCCATGTAAAAGGCCAATGCCAAAACACTCAAACCAACTCAATTTTTTTGAGGGAACAAACCAACTTCCTTTGCTAGCACAGAAGACAACCGACTCGCTACGTGGATTAGTTGGCATCAAACTAGGTACCTTCTTTTACCCCAAAAAAAAACTAGGTCCCTTCTTTGGTATCTTTCCTCCCTCCTTCCTGTACTTTGACGTCTAATTAGACGTCCTTTCTGTATCTCACTGCCCGGATGAGATGATGAACCTCTGTTCCTTTTCTCCTCAGAGAACCATCTTCCATTTGTCGAACTTTCAATTAATTGATCAACTTGTCCTAATTATTTTCCACATTTTCTCATTGCTACGCTACAAAACAGGTAGTAGATCAAGATCAAAACATCTTTACCAGATATAAGATAAACAAGGTTTGATGGAAAAATCCATAGTTACGAAATAGAGATGGCAGGGTTCAACGATGTGCTTCCATTAGCAAAAAATCCAATTTGATAAGATTATACGGATAAAATATCATGCTATATCTCACGTGCATGGTATGGACGTCTGCATGCTGCAATATGGCATATATAGGTGCTAGGAACTGTAAACAAGTTAATTATGCAGTAGGATCATCTTTATTATATTATAAATCAAATTTTCAACAAGATACAGATTGTATGAAACATCTTATTATCTTTATTTAAAAATTATCGCATGCACCGTATACACCGGCATGAACGTGCATGCAGACCGAGGTGTGTTACTGTAGATCAATCATTGAGATGAGTGCCTCAGCTACGGTAATACGTCTCGGTGATGGGCTATGTGCATGGCTGGCTGGAGCACGAAGTGCAAGAATAATTTCTCCTATACTGTCTGTCCTTATTGGTGCTTCAAATATCTGTAAATGTATAATCATTCTTTAGTTCTCCGTCTATCTCTCTCTCCAATCAAGTCTATATGGCTGACTCCTCGATGGACAGGCATTGAATTGGATATCCAACCATCTCACATGTTTGTAGGTCAATTAATATTAATAAATACAAGCCTCGCAATGAAAATATATCAAACTAAATGTAAGGTCAGTCTCTACAAAAAAAAAAAACAAGTCTTACCAAACCTAAAGATCTCCTTCTTATCATCCTAGGAAGAAATCAATAATACATCTAATAATATCCTGCTCTACTTAATATATGAAAGTCGAAGCAAATGACCAAATAGAGTAGCAGCTTCTCTGACTTTCTGCTCCTCGAATATGGACTCCATAAGTTTGTCCATAACCTCAATGTAGTGCCCGAAGTAGCACTTTCATTGATTATATTCATCAGACCAATACAAAATTCTTTGCCTCTTCTTGAACTAACCACCATAGCACTGCATCATAAATCAAATTCAAGCAATATATATTAGAAACATCATCGTAATATTACAAATGTATATCGATCAAAATTAACTTCAAAAACCTACAAAGAAAATTGTAAATGTAAAACTACTGCCAAAGAAGCACAATTCTATTTCATAAATAATAATGAGTATTTAGATAATATCTATATTAGATTTGTAGAAGATTATAATTTTAATGTCCTAACTAAATTTTTGTGACCGCTTGCCAATTCTTTACCGTAACATCATCAATATTTTGCAAAAGATATAAATCATGCTTTAGTGGCAGACATTGTTTCTTGAATGAAGAAAGCAAGCACATGGATAAAAGTTTGCAAACCCAAACCAAATTAAAGACAAACTATATCAACAAAACACCATTCAGATATTTTCTAATCAAATGATCTTCATGTAATTAATACAAGAACTTCTAAAATACAAGTTATATACAATGAAAATTCAAGCTGTATGCTTTTGACTCAATATTAATCATTGTACCTATTGTAATGTAGAAAGAAGGATATAATTAGTCTCTTATTGATTGTGAGTCAAGAAAGACTCTGACTTATATAGAAAGGGATCATCTTTTCTATATAAAATATTTTTTGAAGGGCAAAATTGTAAGGCCCAAAATGGCCCATACAACCTCCGGATTATAAGCCATAGGCTAGAGCGGACAATACCTCACGTGCCGAATTATGAGTCTTTGATTGCAATAGTAGCGCTAGAAGAAGGGCACCACCCTCCATAGACTGTGGGGCTCCTCTCACCCGTACATCAGTTTGTAGGAGTACACAGATACAATCTATGGGAGTTCATACATTCTCTCTTGATTAGAAGCTATGTTATGGTGTGAAGAGAGGGCATCATTAGTCCCACATTAGTTGTGAGTCAAGAAGAACTCTGATTTATATAAAAGAAGATCATCCTTTTCATGAGGTATCTTTTGAAGGACAAAATCGTAAAGCCCAAAACAACCCATATAGCCCTCGGACTATAAGCCGTAGGCCAGAGTGGGCAATACCTTATGTGCCAAGCCACGAGCTTTGGTTACAACAATATCTACATAACTTTCTATACAAAAATAAGAGGCCTAAGGAGTAATTACTGAAAATTATTAGAAACATGTAGGTCATTAATTAAATTGAACAAATTAATATATTCAAAATAACTAAAAAATGTCCATGAGATGGCAATACTCCATTGGCAGGGCACGGTAATAAAGAAACAGGGGGAGATAGAGAGAGGGGCAGGACCAGCCACAACCATAACGGAGGCCGGGTAGGAAGGAGAGGGAGAAGAGAGAGAGAGAAATTACCGATTTACCTCGCCTCCTCCCATGTCTGCCATCTTCGTTGTCGTTGCCGTTGAAGAGAAGGCTAGAGAATAGTGCTACAGCCACCATGCCAGTAGCATGAGTAGAATTACATTGAACTTGATTGCCGGAGCTACTCGTCAAGAAGAAGGAAAGTAGGGAGATAGAAAATCTTTTTTTGGGAAGAAAATATCGTATTTGATTTGAGAGCACTTTCGTCTCATGAGGATTGAAAATGAAACCCTATCAAAAATGGATTAGAACTTATAAAAATAATCAACAGGGCTTAAAAATTGAAGTCTGATCCACTAATGGATCATACATTAAAAACCCTATAAAATAAGCATAAATTATATATATATATATATATATATAT
>KE504722.1:664039-686024 GCA_000441515.1 Elaeis oleifera
ATATATATATATATATATATATATGGCTGCCTCCCTCCTCATAATAGCTTCCTTTGATTTTCTTCCTCCTAAGGGTCTGTTTGGATGATTAGACCCAAAATTCTATATGATTTATGATCCAATCATAAAAATATTGGATTATAAGTAGACCATATCCTATATTGATAAGTATCTATGATTATTTTTGAGTGGACTGGCTTGGATCTTATAGGGAGAAAAAATAACCTAATCTATTTATAGTCCATTATTTTTTATGTTTAGGCCACGAATCCCATAAGATTTTGAATCCAACCAACTAAATAAGTCCTAAGATGCTTCCCACCTGATCACAACTGCTTCCCTGGGATATTTTTTTGCCTCTTTTTCCTAAGCCAGGTAAGTGCAGATTCGGGCTAGGGAAACGCGATTCCAAATTGCGGCACCCATCCGATCACCATCTATTGATACGGAGATCAAGTTGGATAAGGGTCGCTACCCTGTGACGGGAGCAAACCTGGAGCCACGTTAACTCTAAAGATGCAGCCATTTTCTGAGCACAAGAAAGGTGGCGCCATTCGCTTGTCATGCCATGCCACAGCTTTCATATCTCGGTGCATCAAAGTCCTTGAAATATGCAACTGACGATGGCTACGGCGCTGGTCTAACTTCAAGGGCTCCAAAATTTTGGGACTCTTTGTTTCATAAATTCCTTCCATGGTATCATGCAAATTGCAGTAACAGACTTTCATTGTTCTTATTCCTTCATTTATGTTTTCTTTTCTTTCTTTTTTTTTTTTTTTACGTAACAAATTTTTTTTATTATACAACAGCTACAAGGAATTAGAACATCTTGCATTAATGAGGAGCTCTTTACTTATAAAATCTATTATGTTACTAACTACAAATAATCAATCTCCATTCAATTTAGCTTTTCATTTGCAATTCCAGCTACAGTTCCTATGCCTTCTCACATATCGTCAATTATCTATTATCAACCATATGCCATGGTCTCAAATTCATATAAATATATAAACGTGTCGAAATGGTGATATGTTCGAACTCAAATGTTTTATATATGGATAGATATGCTTAGGTGGCACGACGATGCAGTGTTACCATGTCAGAGCCAAATTAAGATATTGCTAAGCATAAGCGAGGTAGGAAATGCTGCCTTAGGCCACTTGTCATATGCCCTTCTCTTCCATTAACTACCGACCATTTCCTTCTCTCCAATCCGTTGAAGATCCATCACGGCCACCATTACCATACAAATCTCACTGAGGGCAAAAGAAAAGAAGAAAACAATTTCCTTTAGGATTTTTTTATCTTTCTGGTTAGAGCTAAATCCATTTCATATCACTATCACCAGCTGATACTGTGACAAAAGGTAAGTTGGATCATGGAACCTTTCCATTTCACATCTTTAATGACAAACCATGGTGGCATTACCAAGTTAGCACGCCACATCATTGTGTCAGCTTACATGCCTTGGAGTCCTCTTTTCTATTCCCATCTTTGTGTTGTGGATGTCTCAATCTATGTGAGGTACTCATAGGCCAAGTTGGAGGTCATAAATGATGCTGAGCCCATTCCATTTCATTGGGCTCATTCTTCTATAAGAAAGGATAAGCCAATGACATAAAGAAACAGTTTGATCCCATACACTATTAGGTAGACACCTTGCACACAACGATATCCAGGACGTACGGCCATGTGCATTTTTTCGGACCCACACACCTCACACATACCAAGGCAGGATGAGTTAGACATTGTGTTTCCACCGCCTTCGGGTGCAAAGGATGGCAATGGATATAGATCCGATTGATCCAGAAAAAATTTTTGTGCATGGCATGGGATGCAATAAATTGATGTAAAATATATCATTCAATTATATTAAATATATAATTATTATTTTTAATATATATTTAATAATATATTTAATATATATAATTTTATTTTTTTCGTTTAAAATTTTAAATGATGAATATATCTCTTCTTTTCTGAAAAAATTAAAACATCTCACGATCGTATTATGATTTTATAACTTTCTACACATAGGATATCATTAATTTTTTTTTCAAAAATCAATAAAAAAAAAAATATTTTCATCATTAAAATTATAAATTTTAAATGATAAAATACCCCTTCTTTATGATATCCTATGTGCAGAAAATCATAATTTGACTATAAAATGTCATAATATGGTCACGGGATGTCATAATTTTTTTAAAATTGAGAGATATTTTCATCATTCAAAATTTCAAATCAAAAAGTGGATCTGCAAACATTAAACGTGCTTTAAAAAACAGTAGCTACATAGTCCAATCAGATGGAATGGTGTATTTTTCTACACCAGATGCGGTATATAAAGAATTACTTGATTGATCAATATTCGCATCCATTCCATAGTTAAAAAGTTTGCATCTATATTGCCTCAGACCAGATTAGGTGTGATTAAGTAGATTCATGGATCGGATCAAGTAGATATATAGATCGGATCAGATAAGAAACTCGTTATATAAATATTATAAATAATTATAATTTTGAAAAAAATTTAATTAAGATTATGTTAAATCAAATCTAGAATGGGTTATACCATTAACCACATCTGATTTGAATCCACTTTGAATATTTTTTCTAGAATCTATATCTATCTCATATTAGAATCGGATAAGATAAAAATCTGCTCCATTTCAATTAAGTCGAATACCCAATAAGTCCGCTAGAATTGCCATCCCTACATGGCATGTGTGATGGGGACTAATTTGCTTTCTATTTTTTATATTTAAAATGTAAGCTCTCCTTTTACTTTGATGAAACCTATAGAGTTCTTTACCCAATAATATTAAAAAAAATTTACAAACAAATGTACCTTTCAACTTATTTACAGGAACGATGTAAAACCATAAAATGCTATTTGAAATGGTGTTTTATTGATAGAAAATATCATTTGAAACGGTGTTTCTTCGCTCCACGTCATCTCTTCCCCCCGTCCCCCATGGAATCAAAAGATCAAAAAAAAATCGCTATTTGTAATGGCACTTTTGAAAGCACCATTTCAAATGACGTTTTGAAAAGCGTCATTTCAAATAGCATTTCCGAAGATGCCATAACAAATGACGTTTTCTTGGTTACACCCTCCATTCAAAAAAATCCATCCAATGGCCCAAAAAAAAAAAAAACAGAAACCAATCTGTACCGTCCCCGTACAGTCCTGTACCGGTGCCGTACCGACCTGTACCGATGCCGTACCGACCTATATCAACCCAAACTGAATTTTTATTGATTTACTATTAGTTTAGAATAATTTATGAAAATAATATTCTTCAAAAAATATTTATGAAGATGCTGTTTGAAAAAAAGTCGTCTTGATAGAGCGACTTTAGGCGCCACCTAACCACCCTCACACTATGTGGGAGTGCTGAATCAGCCAGAAAATTATGGTGTGAAAGGGCGACTCTAGGAGTCGCCATATCAAACTGTGACTTATAAAGCCATTCTGATGTGCACTTACGCTTGCATGTTGCAGGCACCCATGACTTACTTGGCACTCGTGACTTGCTTGGCACCCAGATGCTGTGACCTGACCTAAAGTTTTGTGATCTGACCTAAAGTTCTCGTGACCCATCCGTGACCCAACAGAAGTGAGCCGGGATGTAGGTGCCTAGAGGGATCAGGATGTAGATGCCTACATTTGGAATGTAGGCGCCTATATCTGGGTTGTAGGCGCTTACATCCCAGACATAGACACCTACATCTGGGTTGTTTTCTGATTTTAGGTGACTACATCCAATCCTATTTTAGGTGGCTTCTTCCATCGCTTTTATATATTTTCAAATCATCGAATTAATTCAGAATATCCACTCCTTCATCTTCTTTCTCTTTCATTCCTCGTAGAATCCCTAGCTCTCATCTTCACAACCATCTCCACTCACGTCTTAAATCTAAATAAAAATCTTCTTTCAAGCTAAAAACCTCCTTCCATCTCCTTCTCGGCCAATGGCTCTGAAGATGCATCTTCCCTAACACCAAAGAGCAAGCAGAAGTGAAAAAAGCATAAGGAAAGAAGAAAGCAGAAGGGAAGGGAAGAGAAACAAGCAAAGCACCATCACCTCCTCCTTCAAAATCACCTTCTCCGAGAACTCCTCTTCCTTCAAGATCACCTCCTTCGAGAACTCTAGTAAGTGATAAAAATATTCTCTCCAGCCATATTGTTGATATCAACTTTTTAGATTCAGAGGGATTTGATATTGCAAACTTAATTAGAGCCATGGGATGAGAATTTATCTACACTGCTGAAGTCCCAATATTTATGAAGTTAGTTAGAGAATTTTATGAGAATATTTCATTTGAAGAACATACCATATCATCTTCAGTTAAAGAAAAAAAATTATTTGGATGATGAAATACTAGGAAAATTTAAAACTTCCAACCATAAGTGAGCTGCAGGATAGTAGAAGAGATAGAATTACAAGAGTAGAACTATTATTGGGATAGAAGATCATGGTCAATTTCAGAAAATTCATGGAAGATACTTAAATATTGAAATGAAACTACTCCATATAATTATTTGCTGGATTATACAACCTCAGGCTGGAGAATTTGATACTGTAACAGAGAGGAATTTAGTAATTATGTATTATGTAGTCAAATGTATCCTACTCAACTTTTCAAGAATGATAATTAAGGTTATACAAGAAGTGGTGGATAGGGCACAGATGTCTCTGCCTTATGCCATGATGTTAACACATGTCTTTAAATATTATGGAGTAAGAATTCAGGGTGAACAATCAACAAATTAGATAGATGTAGCAAAATCAATGAAAGAACCCTGCACAGAATGCATTAGTTTAAAATTGATAGTGAGTGGACTAGAAAGGATGGAAAGAGAGAACATGTAGACAAAAATATTTCAGCTGAGGAAGAAAGATCTAGGAGTGAAGTAGGACTTTCTTCCAAGAGGAGTGAAGTAGGACCTTCTAGGTCTATGGAGGGTATGGAACCTATTGAGCAAATGAGGATCACTCCAGATATGGTCAATGCAATTGCTCAGGAGGTTGTATTTATTCTTCAGTTATCATCTTCAGGAGAGAGCACTACACGTATGGATCCTAGCGGGATAATAGTTCTTCTTCGTTCGAAAAAAAATTGGACAATCTTATTCAGTAGTGCAGGATATAAGATAGGACATTCATAATTCAGTCTGTCGTATCGAAGAATTAGAGAGATGTTCGCCTCATACAGATATGCAAAATCAGCTAGGCGAGATTATCTGCACTCTTAGAGTGCTCCAGAGTGCGATACATAGAGAATCTG
Organism: Elaeis oleifera; assembly: GCA_000441515.1. NCBI lineage: Eukaryota > Viridiplantae > Streptophyta > Magnoliopsida > Arecales > Arecaceae > Elaeis > Elaeis oleifera. Next base: position 669,335 of record KE504722.1, read on the forward strand.
ATGGAATAGAAAGATAAAATATTCTCTCTACTGAATTGGCTATAGTTTTACATAATATTGTCCGGATCGGCCAACAGATGAATATTCTTGTTTTCAATATTTTAAGTGATCAATCCAGTCAGCTTCCTCCCAGTCAACCTCCTTCCAATCAGCCATCCTCCTCTAGGCCATCCTCATCTGCTTGTCGCTATCATCCTGCTGTTCAAGTTGATCTGAAGGATTAGATTATCAGATTTTATATCTTCTATAGTGTGATGATGTAGTAGTTTTTGGTTGTATATGTTGTGTAGTGTATATATGTTGTGTGGTGTGATGATGTAGTACTATATTTTCTTGTAGCAGTTTTTAATTATGGTATGAATATATCTTCTTGGTATAAAAGAATGATGTTGAATGGTTAAAGATATTGAATAGTTAAATGTTGGATAATTTAATAATTAATTTTTTGTGTAACTAATATAGTATAAATTATAATATTAATAATTATAAAATTATTTTAGCATATACAAATATTATAATTATCGAGAGCTGTATATATCAAGATACTGGAGCCTCCTACGCGTCCGTCTCTCGTAAATGTGTCTCATCTTTGACTGCCGATGGCACAGTCTAAAGTCGTCTATCCTTTGAGACAATTCGCATAGTATCAATAAGACCGTCTATAATATCGATAAGTGCTTGATCCTTATATCCAATAGTGATCGAATGGAATCCACTCCTTACCGTATGATATCGCGATGTGATCCTTTGAAACTGTAAAAAATAAATATTACTCATAAGTATATTAATAACAACATAACAAAATGAGATAAAAGCAAAATATACTGACCACATTATCCATCATACCATCCGAAGCACGGAACCTCATCTCGGGATGCTCACTCATCAATAGCGAGATGAATCATCTGGTGATGCTCCTGTACCACTGTAGATATGGATCATAATAATCCATCATGGGAAGCATGGGTAGACCAGCAACAATCAAATCCTCTCATCGCTCCCATGCATCAATATACTCCCAATGCTCTCGAACCCAATCATGATGATGTCGCCCTAGTCGATCCAAATGGTGGAGAGCGTCTCGAGTGTCACATGGTGGGGAACGTCCTGGTGCATGCCAAACTGTCGCATCACGTGCTCCAGACAATAAATCTTCATGATGTCGAAACAAATGAGAGGTGCGCGTGTCCTCCATACATACTGATCTGATCGGCATATCTCGGACAATGCGGTCAATATATCTGATGTGTAAAGCACCCATAATATCTGATCATCATGCTGCTGATCTAACTGATCCCTATAATATATAACTGTGTGCAGCACCGGATTGTTAGCACCAGTCAATCGAGTCCTCTACCTATCCAAAATAAAGCCACTATGTTATTATATGAAATATACAGTCATTTATCATGTAAAATCAGTACTACTGGTTACATACCTGTATCCTAGTGGATCAGCCTGATCATGCTGTATGCCACCTAATAGACCCTCCAAAGCAGCATCATCCACATCTAATGGGATATGTCCTGCTACATATATAAGTAGTAAGAGTAGTATTAGATAACATATATGACTTTTACAAGATTTTTTTAATAAAAATATAAGTAGTAAGAGTAGGATTGGAATGCTTACACCGCCATCTAAAATAGTCTTTAACCAATGGTGCTCCTGTAATGTAAGAATACTCCTATCTCGAGGGCCTAAATGCCGTGGATCATAAGCCATAACACACTAATGAACCTAAAATAATGATATATATCCCAAGTGTATTAGAGTATAAGAAATATGATAGCCATTCATTTCATAAAAATATAATTTTCAATGCATGAAAACGGTAGTCACTAATTCATTACTAGTAAATATTTGGTAGCACAATATTGTCAATAATACAATTTAAACATACAATACAATTCATCTCTAGATATAAAACAACATTCAAAATACAATCCTACAAAAATATATAAACAATATTGAAAATATATCTCCGGAGCCTTTAATTCTTTCACTGATAGTCAAAGTTCAATCTTCGACCAGTGCTAACACAACCACCATCATCTAAATTTATATTGTTAAAATTGTGAGGGTTTGTGCAAACGAGGTTGTGGTCCTTCCATATTAATATCAAGCTGAACATCTTCATCACCATCTTCATCTTCATCATCATCATCACTGCTACTGTCCTCGTCCATCCAATAGTCTTCATCCTCACTGTCATCTGACTCAAAACCTAGATTATCAGAATTTATTCCACCGTCTACCTAATCATCGTCCCCTATATGAGTGTCGTATCCTGCACTTACTACTACTTTCATCATAGGAGAAGTCAGCATAGCAGAAGACATCAAAGGAGAAGTCACCATAGGACTTTGAATAATTGGACAACTAGGACCAGCAGTAGTAGAATGTTGTTCTGCAAACATGGCCTCAACACTATCGATTTGCACCATAGGAGTTACGAAAGGCGAGGAAGGTCCAGGAGTATTGTCCTCTTGGATTAAAAGCCGACTATAGTATTCAAAGCTTGGTACATCTTTCTTTTCAATATATAATTCTAAAAATTGACATTCTGAATATTTCAAAAAAATATCAGCATTTTTTGGACATCTTCATCGTCATCAATTGGAACTAAAGGAGGGCGAAGCTACCGTCGGGTCAAAGGGGGGGCGACCACCGTCGGGCCAAGGGGACGGGGCTGCCACCGACCGGGGGCCGAGGGGTGGGGGGTGGCCGCCGCCGGCAGAGGGAGAGAAGAGAGGGAAGAAGGGCTTACCGTCATGGTGAGCTCGTCGGAGATCGATCAGAGCGGTCGGAGCGGGGATCGACGGTGAACGGGTGGAGAAAGGATGAGGTTCGATGGTGAACGGACGGAGAACGAAAAACAGAAGGAAAGAAGGGGCTTAAATTGTCTGGGTCTTTGAAAATGCTATTCAAATGGCATTTTCAAAACACCATTTGAAATGGTGCTTTCAAAAGTGCCATTACAAACGGTGATTTTTTTTTTTGATCCTTTGATTCCACGGAAGATGGAGGGAGGAGATGATATAGAACGAAGAAACGCCATTTTAAATGACGTTTTTATCAAAAATATCATTTGAAATAACGTTTTATGATTTTATATTATTTTATAAATAAATTAAAAATATATTAATTTTATAAAAAAAATTTAATATTATTTGAATAAAAAACCGAACCTATGGCTATCCAATAGACGAGAAAACTAACCACTTCGGTATGGCAGCATCTTACCACATGCTTCACATCAACACCAGTGTCATAATTATTTAAAGGAGTTTTTTTGCATATAAGTCCTACTATTATAAAGTAATTGTAAAAAATATTTTAAATGTACTTACATATCAAGATATCTTTTATTCCAGAAATCTCCAATAATATCGCCGACAAACCTTTCATGGTCATAATAACAATTTATCATGTCTTTGCATTCCTCTCATTTGGTATTTGAGAGCTTCGATCTGGTGAAGTATATTAACTGCCCCTAACTAAAAGCTCCAAAAAGCGGATGAAGGGAGAAATGGGAAACATACAATAAATATTTCAATGTAGATGATGAAAAGTTGAGTAGGGATCCTATTGACAAATTTATACAATAACGGAGATGCTAATTTCCATGTATATGAATGAGGAATTTGAACTTACGAACGAAGAGTCTCAATTTACGGTTATCTATAAGGAACGGGCTTACATGCAAAAAAATTCCTCAGTTAAATTCTTGATGTTGTTTTCACCTGCATATGTATCCATTATATAAGAGAACCAGAATGCAGAATTAACACATACCAACACAGAGGGCCAGATTTAGCACCTCTAATTTCACAAAGATAAAAAGCCATTGCAGGAAAATCTGTGGGATAAGGATTAGCCCGACTTACAAGGTGATCCTGAACAGCCGTAAAATAGGCCAAATCTAGCCTATAATTCTATATTTTTAATGGTTGGACCACAACTCTCATAAAATTTTAAACCCAACCACCAAAACAGATCCTACGAAGTGACATGACAAACTTGTGACGCTGCATAGACATCACTACTTAGACCCTTTCCCTCTTCTTAATATTGCTCGAGAGTTGCTTAACTCACTATACCATCCATCCAAGAAAGGGTCAAGTTGTTTGTGAAGGTAAAGCAAGTAGTGAAGCGAAATAGCTAAGGGCTAAAGAATTAGAAAAAAAAAAACAGAGAATCTTACAGGGTCGTACAAAATGAGGAAATGAAGGTTTTACGCTCTCGTGAATGACTGATACTAGGGACAGAGGCTGCAAGGATGATAAACGTAAAGAAAGAAAATATATGAGAAAAGACAACTTACATGCTTGTTTATAGTATTGAGAAGTAATATAACGACAGCCACATTCTTGAATTATAAGAGCTACACCGGATAAATATTTCAGATAATATAAGGCAAACACAACAATAAAGCTATAGTTTGGTGCAGTATAAAACGTGAAGCAGTAGCGTAAAAAATATGGCTCAAGTTAGCAATTCTTTACATATTACCAAACTCTTCGAACATTTTGCCTCTAGGATTATCAACTTTAAGAAATGTACAAACACTAGGGACAGTCAAATTTACCTAACACGCATGTCCCTTGGTTCTCCTTCATCCTTCCCCAGTACATGGATTTTCTGATCACTGATATCACCAAAACTACACTAGAGATGCATGTTTGTAAAATGATTTAGAGTGCACTTTGATGACCATTACGTATTAACATATAGACACATCCACCATTCTCTCTCCGTTATACCAATTTCGATCATCCAATACTTTCAAAAGGTATCCAAGGAACAAGTGTAACGGCTAATATTCCAGTCCTATATGAACACTAAAATACAGATTGGACATCTAAATATTGTTGCCCAAGTTGCAGCAACCTACAGGTAGACTCATTGAGGCCACAGCCATCTCTTAGATCGATGGTGACGTCAGGCAGCACAGGGTCCTGGGCTCATTTTCTGCCTCCTCTCATCGAAGTTAAAACTCTGTACCAAACCAGGCAAGCAACAATGTACACTTTTCCATGTCCTCTCTTTCTGTTCTTAGGGTCTCTCGTGGGAGACACTTCACTGCTGTACACAGAATTGGCTCCAGAGAAGTAGGGAGTTCCATCTAATGATTTCGGAGGTTGGTCAGAGCTGATTTTGCCACCATCCGGTTTTCCATTGATTTCAAATTTCTTGTTATCAGAAGCATTTTGTTCCTTGATATTCTTTTCACCTTGCGATGATTCTCGAAGAAGTTCAGCCAGTTTTTTCTACCAGTTGGAGAAGGTTCTGATTTAGAGTCAGGAAATTTGTCGATAAAGAAAGCATCATTTAGTCGAGGTGTTGCAGTTGTGGTTGTCTGGTAATTTGGAGTACTGCCACGAGACGGAGTAAATTCTGCATAAAAGAAAATAGACTATTGTTATATTCCTGAAAATGGAAATTGAATTTGCAACCATAACATTACTCTTTAAAAATCAAATTTCCTGAAGCTACAGTAGTTTTACCTCCATTGACACTGTAGAAATCATCTTCACAGTCGGAGTCTAACCATGGCCGCGAGTCAAAAAAGATCTCCTCCTTGCTACCTGCCGAGTCATAGAAAGGATTACATTAATTTAAAACTTGGTGCTAAAAGTGCAACAGATGGACCTTTTTGTCAATGCAAGACAATCAAGCAACCTGCAAACAGCTAAAGCAGCTCTTCTTTAATAAGATTAAAGTGGCTGTTTATAATAAATTCTACAAAAGATGTGCATTTGTGGATATTTAATTTGAGATTGTATCTTAAATCTTAATGGAAACACAAAATTACGAACCAGGGAATCTAACATAAGGAAAATATTGCTAGACAGTTACCACAATTAAGTCTTAGCTATCTTAATGAAGGGGCCGATAGATGAAGTACTTATTTTCAGAAGCCCTAAAACTTTATTAAATTGATACTGATCAAATCCTCATATCAACACTTGTTTTGATTTACATTGTTTATTTGAGAAGGCTACATTATTCTTGAAACTAGAAATGAGTGGAGAACTTGAGCAAATCTTCCTCAATAGCCGAATGATAAAAGGGTAATTGCATCTAATGCAGAGAAGGAAGAAAATCAACCATGAGGGGTTATCAAGGACCAAAAATACAATACCCAATTCTTCAATGAGGGAAGCTAATTTCCGGTTCAACCGGATAGAACACAGATACCCTGGCCAATTAAGTTTAAAGGTAGTCCTTTTAAGGCGACAATTTTCAGTAGCACACTGATTCCCTCTTTTGCAAATCATTAACCAGACAACGTGCTATACCCTGCAAGCATATAATCCCTGCCCATGCTCATGCTGGAAAAGAACCATAAAGTAAGCCACTCCTTGCCATTAATTGCAGCAAACAAGGAAAAGAATATCTGGTGCTGCAGACAAGCTTTACCCCTAGTGGAGCCTTATCCTTGGTGAACTACCACGATGCAAACTACCATTGACACTGGTACCCGGAGATCAAAAAAAAAAGCAATTCTCCATCACCTCATTTCCTTTCTGTGATATTGTCATGCACTGACTTTGCACTTAAAAGTGGTGGTCAAAATAAAAGCTCGAGTAATGTTGAGAACTTAGAGCCTCCACATACTACCCTTCAAAATGCATTTGGATGACCATCCACCAACAGGCCTTTAAAGGAAGATACAAGATAGAATACTCCCACTTTTAACTTCCAAAAACTTCTATTATCCTCTTTTAACTGAAGCCTAGCCCTCCTTTGATAAGACCATTAACCACATAAATCTCATTAATCGTTAATACGAAAGATAAATGCAGATCTCTCATCCTCTTGACCAACCAACAGTACCCACGGAAGTAACAGCAAACAAATTCAATGGGTAAACAACCAGCACTACATTGTCCATTCAAATATGTTTCCATATGCTTACTCTATATCCCTTCCCAATCACAAACATAATCCATCCTGAAATCAACATAGGGACCTTGCTTCAAGACTTTCTTCTTCACAATCCACTATTCAAATCCTTTAACCCAACAATGCCTTGTCACATGTGTCTTTCTATATCCTAAGCCACCTTGGACAGGCATGCAGACCCTTTCCCAATTTACATGATAAATACTTCTTTGAAACCCTAAGTTTGTGCAAAATATATCCAAGCTAAATATTATATGTTGGAAAAGCTGCTCATCAATATATGCAACAATATGTTTTAAGAATCGTATCCTCGAAGAAAAGAAAATGTTAGCATATAGGAAACCAAATTCTAGTAGAGCCCTCTAAAACAGATTCCAAACTTTTCTGCCAAAACCGGCCTAGCGCTAAAGAATTTCTTTCAACTTCACATATGTCTGAATGCAAATTTGAATTTCTTGTTGAATTCAATAATGAGAATTGTCATTCAGTCTGTCTTCTTGGATGATGGTACCCATTGTTCAGTGAATAGAGCAATAAGTCAGCATTTCTTTCGAGGACACGAATGGTACAGGGCTTGCTGAGCTGGTCATAGATTTCATGGGCAGAGGTTTCTAATGACTAGTCTCCACCCAATTCCACTAGCATTTTTTTTAAACCTAACAAATACTGAAAATATGAGTTGGAAACTTTGAATGTTGCAAGCTACCATAGTTTGAATTCAGAGCTTGGTGCCAACCACCAACTTGTACGCTTGCTGATGACACTTGCATCAACTTGATGATTTATATATAAAATTTATTATATATAAAGCAAAATAATATGTAATGATTTCGTGACAGCACTTTCATTTGATAACTAGTCAATGTGAATCTAATGGTTCCATAAACATGACATGCATTATGTTACCTGCATATGAAGAAAACATCATATGCAACCTTTTTTCAAAACAAGGCAGACTAAGACAGAGTCCCTTTAAGAATTTTAATTCAAGATAGGGCTTGGAAATACAACTTCACCATACTCCACATTCAACAAGTGCTATCTCAACATCATTACAAATTGTAATATGTCTAGAATTATTTAAGAAATTCCCAACAAGTTGAGGAGTGAAAAACTTCACCTAAGGTAAGGTTTTATTCTTTGACCGAAAATAAGTTTAACAATTGCAATTCTTACCAAGTAAAACCTCCATCTTCTCCATGTATTTAAGAAAGAAAGTATGTTGATTTTACCACTAAGAAAGTATGTTGATTTTACCTGGCTTCTATTTGATTTATATATGTCTAAAGTAATTTCTATTTTAATTCTTAAGAAGGCTAGAGCACATTAGTATTTATATCTAGATACAAAGGGTTATTTTCTAATGTGGTAGTTAAGCATGGAAAAACCATGCTAGGTTATTATCTGGGGCAGAGGATTCAAACAGAATATAAAATTGCTTGTACTGACAAATTGATGATGGAATCAAACACGCTACCTAATTTATTGTTTTAACCAATGCTTAATATACTCCCCACCAATAATGGACAGGATAAGTTTAAGTTGATAGGGCAAAGTCCTGATGACACTTATTTTCTTCTTCCATAGATGGTATTATATCGATACAATAAAAAATGCTGTTAATGAGTTTCAAATCTGATCAGAATAGTATACCAAATTTCTACAACAAGTTATATAATGATGTCACATTTCTCAAAATTTATTTTCTAAGGAATTTTGGCGTTAATGCCGTTGATGGGAGAGGAACAGGAAAAGTAATCAAAAGAAAAGGAATATCATCATAGTATCCTGAGTATAAAAGTATAGTTATCTACAAGTGGGGAAACAAACGACAAAGAAGGCAGTCTTGTGTATTATTTCTGGATTCGCCACTGTCAATTTTAAGGACCAGATTTTATTGATTTACAATAATTGAAATTTTAAATATCCGATTATAATTCACAGTTGCCAAAAACTATATAGAGAAACTGTAGAACATATAGATTACTGACACACCAACAACAAATTAAAATAAATTATCTCAGGGAGTTCAAGCACTTAAGATGTGTGTTTACCAGTACGCATAAGATGTGCATTACAGAAGTGGAATTATAGTAGCATCAAAAAGAATAGAATAAATAATGAATACACCGGAAGAGCAATATAACAAAAATGTTTAGAGAATTGACCGAGACAATTTGGATATTGAACCAAAAAAAAAAAGATCAGTGAAGACCAAATTAACCCAGATAGAAGTGCTCGAGAAGGATTTCCTTTAAAAAGGGTGTTAGACAAAAGATGTAGCACCTATGAAGCACAAATGGATAAGAGAGAATCACAAGACCAATGTCAAAAAGCAACAGCAAGTCTTGGGTACTTGCACTTGTAAGTCAAACATCGGCATCAATATGTTACCATCACAACATATACTCTTCCCAAGCTTGAGTTAAATTGATATAATAGGCTGGATTTAGAAATTATGCGATAAAGGGTAAAAGGCAGAAATCAATAATTCAAATTAATCATCCATGCAACTTGGCTAGAAGGAGAGCTGCAGAACTTTATTTCTCATTTTGATTTTACATATTAAAGTCAAGATGTAGTAACATAGGTCTAACAGTAAATACAATAAATTTCTCCGAGGGCTTGCTCTTGGAGGAGGTCCCCTGTTCAAATCCTCAGTATTGATACATACATACATATAAAGTACCAAGGATAAAGAACTACAGATGACTAAAATAGAGAAAGAAACTAGAAATAAAGATGGCTTTAATAAGTCAGGAATATAAAAAGTTATCATACTAAAGCTTTCAAACTGATAGACAAATGGATGCTTATATAACCCTTGGCATACATCAGCCATGATCATGCATCAAATAAAATAGATATCCGGACTCAACAATTTGAGCTTCCCATGCTGCCGGCTTTTGACTATCCAAATTTCATGATCGGATAACCCAACTTGATGATTCGATATTTCAATTAAAAGATCAATCGGTATATTAAAACCAGAGGTGCAACAACACAGACCACAACCAAATACTTTTTATAATGAATTATAATATGAATGAAAATATAAAGGCACTATTACCTATCTAGTTCCAGGTTACCTTCCACAACTCAATATTATTCAGTATTCACAAAATAAGTCTCAATATCAAGCGAATAAGAACATACTCATGCACTTACATAGACAAATATAAGAAGAAATTAGCACCAACCGAATAAAAAGTTAACTTTAAATCCACCAACCCCCAAAGAAACAAAAAAGAAAAAGAGACCTACTTGTACGCAGAAAAAGCAACAATTTCTTTTTCTAAAAAGAAAAGGAAAGTTTGCACCCAAAAAAAAAGGGAAAATAAAGGAATAAATGGCTTCAAAAGATCATACCAAATACTGGGCTCCTAAGATCCAATCCAGAGTCCACAACCTTGCCCTTGAAATCAAACCCACCAACCGGGTTCTCCTCCCCATTCAAAGGCTTCTCTTTGGCAGGGCCAGGAATGAAGAACCTCTTGGCCTTAGCGCCTAAACCCAGCCGAAATCCCACAGCGGTATCCGGATTCTTCTGAACCGAAGCGCAAGAACCCATCCGTACAGAAGAACTCTTCTCACCCAACAGCTTCAAAACTCTAAACTTCCAGCATCAACAAGAAAAAAACAAGAGAGAAAAAGTTAGAAAAAGTACACAAAAATAGATAAAAGAGAGCTTTAATAGAAAGGTAGCAGATTCTACTTGTACTAACGAAGGAAACCCAACATCCCATTTTGCTTTGAGATAGAGAGACGCAAAGAAGTCCCCTGCTCTTCCAAAGAGAGAGAAGAGAAAGAAGGTGGGGGGATGTTCCTTTTGATTATTTCCTCAGTTAATGAAGAAGGGTGTTAGAAAACAAGAATTTAAGTCACTTGACAGGAAAATTTGTGTGCGTGTGAGAGAGGGAGAGGGACTTGAAAGGGAAGGGACGTCCGGGGAGTGAGCACTTAATGCCATAAGTGGGGCCCACCACCATGAATCAGTGGGCATTTTATCTTTCTCCTAACTATTTATTGGCCGGTGCCATTTCCATGTGCACCGAGTTGGAAAGCTGGAATTTTTTATTCTTTTGTACCAATGGTTCCAAACTTTCTAGCTTAAAAGATTGATTCCTAGATACAATGCCGGCATTTTTTATTTCAATACATGCAAGACTCTGCTCCTCTACGCTGGTGTGGACTTTGTTGTGTGTATTGATTGGCAAGAGCAGTATTTTATTGATTTGCATCAGGAAAGGATGCATCAGAGTACTGTAACTGCTATTGTTATGAGTATGATATGGTTTTATGTTTGTCTCGTGTGAAATATGGGACGGAGATCGGATGGGTGGGGGAGGAAAGCATGACACCTCTTTTGTCTCATCAGCTGGGGAAATGCTCTGGGTCACCAATTGGTTCATGCCAAATATTCTCTAGCCTATCTGATAGGCTTGGCATCTCACACTTTCAACTGCCTCCCGTGGGTTGCGCAATGCATGAAAGGGACACCTTTTGAAATGTTCATCCAACTGCATAATAAATTTCCCAAGCTCATTTAAGATTGGATGACCAACTTATGATCAACAGTCTTTTATATACCAAAAGAAACACAAACTTTCCATGTATTATATCGGTTTTTACAACTCATATTATTCACCTTACGCAGCCGATTCTACGTGATTAGAAAAAAACTAATAATTATGATTATGGGGATAGGGTTGTATATATCTTTCCCACAAAGGCACGTGAAAGCCTTGGTATTGAGATACATGCAAGTGGATGAATGTTGGAGTTTCGAGTACTTTCGTACATACGAAGAGGATGATTGAACTACGTATCTGTGCGAAGAAAATAAATCCTTCTATCATACGAATCCTACAATCTCTATCCATGATTATGATAATATTTACCTTGTAGCACAAAGCGAAATAGTTCATGTCCATCGGACAAGCACCCCTGGCAACACTCTTAGTAAACAATATCCATAGAGAGCAGTTATCAACTTCTTTATTTGTTATTTACTTAAAAGATGCATTAGATTACTAGTAACTATCATTCTTGAGAACAAACCATAGTTTATTTGTCCTAATGGAGGGGATATAGGATAGAGATTAGAAAGGTGGGGTATGATAGGATGATTATTTTGATTTCTGGGCCTTGCTTTTGTCTGTATCTCTTGTTAGGGCTGCTGCGGGAACAAACGTGTGGAAGATAGCGTTAGAATCTTCATTTAACCCGACAATTTAAGTTGCAATTTTTTATTTGGAGGAAGGGTTGCAATCTTTGAACACCGAATTGACAACCTCCATTATTTTGAGCGGACGAAAATAGGAATTTCCATAACGCCGATGGCCCGTGCGTGTCTCATGGGGTGCAAAAATTGTAGTGCCGCTCAGCGTGTTGATTAGAATGTATATTAATTACCAAAAATTAGAATGTTTGTTTTGTGACGTTTGTTGCATAAAATTAGTTCCTTGGCGTTGCTGCAATACACTTGCAACATAATGTTGTATATTCTCTGGTTAAAATTTGGAATAAATACCAATTACATCAAATAACAGTAGTGGAAAAAAAGTTAATCAATTTATTCAAAAAATAAAGACCGATGCAATAAATTTAGCGCCTTTCATGCAAAGACATCTCACCTCACACAAAAAATTTCTGCAGCTCTTCAAGTCAATCTCTTTTCCAACATAAAATCATACTCTCTCTCTCTCCCACTATAAATAAAACATCACTATCTTCCAATAAAAACTCTTGCATGTCAAAGACTCAACCTCACTTCATATCTACCTAAATTATAAAGTTATTACAATTAGAGCCTCTGGTTCCCAACCAAAATTAAAATCTGAATAGATTAGAATAAAAACTCAAATAGCAATATCTCTCGGCGTGTTGGGTCCATAATCCGAATCGGAATCAAAATTGAATTAGATTTGAATACCAAAAGAGAGTAAGAATTAGATTTTTGAAAATTATGATATTTTTATTTTCATCTGAAATCGAAATGAAAATGAAACTCCGCCAACCAAATGACTAAAATAAGAACCACTCATTCTCATTTTCATTCTGGAGTCAAAATCTCTCCAACCAAACATATCATTAAACTAAATCGGATATTTGAAAAGATTAAAACTTGACAATGAATTTTTATATGATCCATTTCCATTCTCCTTCTTCTTTTGCTGTCCCAACGAATAAACTTGATTTGTGTTTTCCTTCGGTAGCTAGAGAGAGATATTGATGTTTTGCTCCCTCACTTTGGTGGGAAGCTTGGCCAGGCGGCTAGGACCTAGGAGTTGGTCTACGGTACTAATTTTGAGTCTCTTTAGGAAAGTAGTCCTAAAAACAGTGGCATATGAACTTTGACCATGTGATTCTCCTCTTGAAAAAACCTATGGACTAACATGGCATATTTGTGCCAAAAAAAAGAAAAGCTAATACACCATGTGTCTGTGGAGCGAGTTTGATGGCGGAGAAAAAGGTGATGGCTCCTCATGAGTATAGATTCAAAGCGAGGTCATTGAAATTCTTTGAAAAAAAAGAGAGAAAAACGTGCAAAGAGCCTAACTAGTTTGATCCAAATATTCCAGTGAAGAAAGTTCTGAGAAAATAGAAGTATTTTCGTCCGCAAGCTAATCTCTATAATTGTTTTCTCGACTGCCATTGATAGAACTCTTGAGGATGGTAAAAGGAGTATGATATCACAATTATTCACAATTTAGAAGGTACACGGATTAAGTAGACAGACAAACGTAAAGGCCTATCAACTGAATTTCTACTTTGACCTTTCTACTAGATTCGTGTTGGCCTTAAGATGTGCATGGAATAGCTCAAATTTCCATTCTTTTTGTTTCAAGATCGACTAGGAATTATGGAAAGTGTTAGATAGACTTCATATTTAATACGGGAGATATGTGGACCCATTTTTATAGACACTTATTTATTTATAAAATATTTTGTTTTTTAGTTTTCTATCTTCTGTTATATATATTTTGGTTCAAATTATCAGGCTTCAATATCTTTTAGGGTTACACCCCAAGAGATATGCGGCCGTGTCGCATGCTAAGCTTGGGTGATAAGTCTATAGGATGGTGGTGTGGTACTATTTTTACTAATTTAAAGTTAGGTGAATAATCCACTAAGAAAGTCGGATGAATAAAAGCAACCTAAGAAAACTACAGGTTGTAGAAAATCATATTAGCAAATTAGGTTCCACATTTCTCCTGAGATTTTTATTTCTGGTTGTGAGGTCAAACACAGAAAAATCTTTAAATTTTAGGTATGCAGAATATAAAAATCAAGCATGATAAAGAGGGTAAAATACATATAAAGGATAAGACTGATATGTCGGCTGAGCTCATGTCGTGGTTACATCCCATTGCTTTCAAGATTTTGGCCTCATCCTTCTTAGGAATTTTCATGGTGTGAAAACTCCCGGTCTCGTGAGACCATAGTGCTCAGACTGCACTCCGACTGTCCAAGTACCTGATAAATTTAAGTCATGGGATGGTTCAGGCTTCTTTTTCAGAAAAGCAAAAGAAAAGTTGGACATCAATAGTCTCAATTACGATGTGGATGTGGCAAGGGGATGACCAAAAATTGAAAGGGGAAGGGAAGAGAAGTTCTCGAATGAAAAGAAAAATTAATGAAATCCAAAATTTCTTTTTTATATTAGCTTTAATTGAACAGCTTTTCTTTTTTTATATTAGCTTTAATGGAACAGCTTGGAAACCTATTAAATTAGTTTTACATTTTTTTAATTTTTTTTTGGGGCAATCGAACATACACTGGAATCGTTCGACTTGCAACATATAAATCTTGGTTGTATATTGCAAGAGTTAATATAATTAAAATATTATGTATAAAGGTAAATCGACTACTTACCTAGCATCTGTCGAACCTTTTTGAAGCGATAGAGAGTTTTCTGTTATAACGAGCTTTGGATCATTTGAAAAATTATTTTCCTTATGTTTCCAAATAACCATCCCAATGAAAATAGTATTGTGAGGATTCGTGCGGATGTATACTTAATCCTACATTAGTTATTTATCGAAAAAATCTTGTATATTTATATAGAATTAAAAATTAATAATATATTTCGGCTAATTTTTTTGGATGAAATTCTAAATTGTAAATGATATTGGAGTCGATCCATCTCATAGTCTATATAGGCTAGGAGATACCCTAGCATTAGTTCATTAGGACTGACAGACTGATAGTGATGCTTATAAATAAATACATGAATTTAGATCTTCAGTCTGACAAAAATGTCAGAACTAAAATAAAAAAGTATGTGAGAATCCATATGGACATATACTTAGAACATTCTACATCGGTTATTCGTTTAAAGATCTTGAATACTTATACGGTTCAAAAAATTCTAAATAATACCTTCCAGGACCGACGAGTCTTTTTAGATGAGGTTCCAGGTCATTACAAGTACACTCCCAAGAACTCCATTCTTGTTCACCATTTACAAGTTGTGAGATTAGTCTCACCATTTAGCATAAGAATATGTTATGTAATCCTAAGGCTAATGTGGCCATATCTCCATCATTGCTGGACCTTAAGTGGCCGTCGTTGCCTGATCGTTGTCTCTTTCCGTGACCTTAGACCCTTATCATCCACTTGTATAGATCTGATTTAAGGACAACCAAGCTACGTGTCTTCCAATCAAGAAGAATAGAGATGTCGTTTTGTAGGCGTGGAAGCCATTAATTGAATGGATGCACCATATAAATCTGATCTAGAGCTCACAAACTCGTTTAAAAAATCCTACCTAAACACAATATGAGGAATTAATATTGTTAATAGCGATGCTCTCACTGTCGACTCAAAAAAGTTCTAGGTCTGGTCATCAACCAACAGCACCCGATAAGATCAAACCATCAGACGGCAGTGTTCTAATATTTCTTATAAGAATTGATGCAAAATATGGTAAAATAATGATCATAATCTATTAGTTGGCGGTAACAATTATAGTCTCAATTTTAACAGTCGGGAGGGAGAGGGAGAGGGAGAGGGAGAGGTGTTGGAGGTGGTGAAAAGGATGAAGATCAAAATTTTTCTGTTAAAGCACCGTCTCTACCCGCACCACTACAATATTTAACATACAAATTTCAATAAAACAGAAAAGTGTCTCACTTCCTCTTTAATGCCTCAAAAAAAAATATTATGGTCTATTGGCAGATTTTTACTGGTTCTGGTGAAAAACAACTTTGGATAAATAATATGTCATTCACAGGGATTTTGAGGCTCATGACATGAAATTCAAGACTATCATCCATAATGTGTGGCTCTTAAAATTTATGTTCAGTGGCATTCTACTCCAGTACAAATTCTGTTTGCACTTGTGTTGCAACATTTTAAATTACTAATTGACTTCACCATGATGTTGGGCATGGTTGACGGAAGTCTTGAATATATGGCAAAGCTTGTAAACATATGTTTAGACTCGTAGATCTTTGTACCTATTGTAAGCTTGGTGTGGTAAGATAGATGAAAGCATCTGAATAATTGGGAGCAAATTAGCAATAAAATTGGAGGTGCCAAACGGTTCTAGTAGAGCAATGCATTATTTTAACAGCATGGATCTGAGCTAAGTTTCTTTACCTAATAGCTCAAGTAGCATCTGATTATGTCTATTTGGTCTTCCAGAATGCTTGTGTTGGATGGATGTCTGGCCTGGACACCACCTTCCAAGACCTTTCCAGTACCACGCGATGCAGCAGGAAGAAAGAAGAAAAAAAATAAAAAAAAAATAATCAAAATACGTGGATCAGCC
>KE504722.1:690393-711529 GCA_000441515.1 Elaeis oleifera
TCGGCCGCCGGCGGCCCTCCGTCGCCTCGGATCTCGTGCCAACTTCGAAAGCTCGTATCTTCTCCATCCGAGCTCCGTTTCAGGTGATCTTGGTCTCGTTGGACTCTATTTTTCGTCGCGAATCTCGATATGGGCTCAATGTAGATTGAATCTCGAGACGTCAAATTTTAACAGCTTGCAATTAGAAGTAGCTGTTTCTAATTCTTATTTCAGAACCATTCGTTGTTGAACCATAAATGACCACCAGTACCACAGACGATCACTTTTCAGTAATAATTACAAAAGAATATAATATCTTTAATATAATATTATATTTAACTTCTGTATTTTTTTTGGAGAATATTAGCTATTTTATGCATACAAGGAAATTTATTATTTTTTGTGGTATTGTTGGGGAGGATGACTCGGACTTGTCTCCCAAAAAAAAATGTTTAAACTTGCCATGCTAACTGGATTAAACATTACTTTATGGGTGCCCGTAAGTACACAATTAGGGTTAGACATTTGTCCAATCCAACTACGATGACGAGGAGTATTGTCTAAGGATCTGTTTGGTATTATTTTATTTTTATTTTAAAATATAAGAAAAAACTAGACTAGACTAAATAATATGTTTGATATTGTTTTATTTCTGTTTTATTTCTAAATATAAAGAAAAATTAGACTAGACTAAATAATATGTAGGATAAATTTAAAGTATTTTGTTTATTAAAATTGTTTCAAAAATTTGTAGAAGTTTTGAGAGCAAAATATTTATTGCTTTCAAAAAAAAAAAGTGAAAACAAAAGCAAGAGATGATAGAAGTTTTTTTGGCAAATGCTCCCTTCAATACATGCATCTCCATATGATATTTCATTAATTTGTAGGAAAACAAACAACAATAATAACAAACAAAGACAAAATTAGTGTTGGGCTCATATTTATATACGAGGAAAATCATGAATAGTTGAGATTTCTTATTTGATCGGAGTTCACATTTTTTTCATAAGTTAAATAAATATGTTTTTTTTTTTAGTCGATCCATTCATTTCTTCTGTTTATAATTACAGAGTTCCATGGGTATATTTACTAAATACGAGTGCATTTTTTTTTCTTTCAAAAAGAGAGCATCTGTAGATAGATAACTCACCTTTTGGTCCCAATATGAAATTTTGTTATATAAGAATTTTTTTATTTGCAGAATAATATATGTTAATTTTATTTTAATCTATGAATCTCTTTGATTATGGAAGCTTGTTCTAATAAATAGAGTTTTGATAGTTTTTAGAATTCTAGTAATGATATATTTTTTAATGGTGGGAATAGTCACAGAGAATCTAGTTAGTTTGAAATTAATCGTTATTTTTATGGGATTTTCTTGAACTTTTTTCTAAACATTGCAGAGGGTAAAGTTTCCTCTCTCCTATCAGTTTAAATTTTGAGGCCACTGGAGCCTCAGTTGGTAGAGCAGCAGCCAGAGGTTGGCAGCCCACAGAATTTGCTTCCAGGATGGATCGGGTAGTGTTCCTTAGAACGAACGGATGGTTTCACGATTGAAGGCCCAACTAAAATTAAATTCAATAATTAGGTAAAACAAGAAGTTGCTAAGATGATAAACTAGGCATAATACATAAGATTTGAGTAGAAGAAGATTCATGATTCAAACCCGACCTTACCCAAATGTGACATGGTAAATTTAATGATGGATCAACAATGTAACATTAGGGCTACAAGTAGATTTATAGACCTAGATGTGACTCAAAACTAACTTGATTCAGAACCAACCAACACTCAAGGTTAAGACCCATGAATTGAGCACCGGTCCCAAATTAGGACCCAACATATAAATAAGGTTGTAGATGGATCACCCAAAGTTGGACCTGATTGCTCAAATCCAAACAAATGTAATTTGATCTACAAATATGAGTTCAAAAATATGAATCAAGCATTTCTTCTTGTAAAAAAAAGGTCTAGCATCTAAAATTTATATTTGACTAAAAGGATATCTAACCCAACCAAAACTTGCCAAAAGTGATAAGTTAGATCTAGGTCTAAATCATAAGATGAAAGCCAATTTTGATTGGATGTCGTCTAAGACTTCGAGTTGGACTCAGGCCTGACATATGTTTTCCTCTCACATTGACTAATAAAAAGGGTGGCACATGGTTTATTAGCTTAGGCAGATCCTCCTCCGAACAACTTAAGCTTTTGAGCTATAAGTCTATGACAAGTGGTATTAAAGTCAGGCCCATTGTGTTATAGTTTTATTAATGGAGGATCACCAAGGTTGAAAAGGACCTGATAGGATCAAGTAAGACCCAAGCCATGAGTGGGTCCCCCTCTCGAGTAGAAGCCAGCTTGTGATGAGGACATCATAAGATTGGATGAGAGAGATTATCATAGTATTATATTGACTGATGAAAAGGGTGTCATATAGGTTTATCAATCTGGGTCAGTCCTCCTTCCAATAGCTTAAGCTTTTGGACGGTGAGTCCATGATACATAGAACACTTAGTATCCTACCTCAAGTTGACCTTCTAGATATTAGTACCAAATTCCTATATAAGATAAGTTTAGATGAGGCATGGACCCGTCATAGATCTTATAATTCATGTTCATGATAAGGAAGATTTATTTATTGGGTATAATTTATGATTTAGTGCAACTCTAGTAATTATCATTAGTAGCATGGTCATAAGCTTTAGAATACAGAATTATTCATTTATAGCAAGGATTCAAAGCTTGAAATTAAAAAAAATTTGATTGATTATCCAAGAGTCTAGAAAAATTAAGATAATTACAAGTTTCAAAAATAAATTGTGTAGAGAAGTTAAGGCTATAAATGTACACGGAGGAGAGCGATAAATTTTAGCATAGGAAACACCATCTCCTGCAAAATACATGACATTAATATCCATAAGTATTTTTTCAACAAATTGTCTGATTTATGTTGATAACACCCTCCCAGATGCAGCAAATAGTATGACTTATGAATAGTTATTGACTGATTCTATCAATTATGAACATTCCAAGAATCATTCTAAGAGTATATTCCAAAAAATCATTCAACTGAGGAAATAATAAGGAATAAAGTATTTAAGAAATTTTCAATGACTCAAGAAATGTTAATATTATGCCTCACAAAATGAACTTGCTGTAATTATAATTAATAATGTTTGGTGAAGCACAACTTGAGAAGGGTAGCAATCTCATGCCATGTGTTAGCCTAGTCTCTTGTAAATAATAATGAAGCTTTGTTGTAACAAAAATGTATTAATGCAATAGAAGTTGCTCCTGCCACATCATCAATGACAACGTGTTCGGTATCTTGATTAAGTTACTCAGTTAAATTATAACTGACTTTAGTGATGATTATCTTATGATATAAAAAGTCTACACGTCTTTATATACCTGAAAACAAGATTATGTCATTGTTATAAGTAGTTTAGGAGTAAGATAACCAATTAGTAAGCATCAATAGTAAACATGAATTTGATTTTAGATTGACAAAGATCAAATGGATCAAAGTATGCTAAATTTATCACTATATTTCTTATAATAAAATTAGAGTAAATTATAAAAACCCTCCTGCAATCTTCATTTATTACACTTATACCCGATAGTTTGTAAAACTTATACATACATCAAGTTAAGTTATTGATACTAGTGAAACCATTTACCTCAGATAGAAAATCCCTAATTGCCCTTGAATGAAGAACGGGATGCACATATTTTTTAATATCCTTGGCTGAATGTTATATCATTTAAGGTTATTTTAGTTATTTTCAAAATTTTCTAACATGGCATTTGCATCTGTTTAAGATTAACAGTCTGATTAATATTTATTAAGTTACAGGTTGAAATGTTCGATAAAAGTAAATCTTAGGAGAATAAACATAGATTTTGAAACTATTAGGTATAAGTATAATTCATCTCTAATCTCAGAAGAATTTTTGTGATTTAGATATCAAATAGTCTAATCCAACTACAAGATGAACGCAAGATTGAAGATGCACATCACTCTTTGTATTATGAATGGTATTTCAGCCTTAAATTCTAAGTATGTAAAACTTTAGGTTGGCGAGAGAAAAAGGATTGGAATATACAAGATAAAGACCAAGGAAAGGAACATATGCGCAAAGTGCAAGATTACAATTGATAAAATTGCATCACATGCAAGAATGAACATTGGATAGATGGATAAACACCTAATCAATTTTCATCACCAAACTTAATGTAACAATGAATAATTTTTTAACAATTTCTGAAAAATATGACTATTTCTTGAGTATTCTGTTTCTTGCAACATCACACTGTATTTATAAATAAATATACAATATTCTTTCTGGATAACTTTAAATTTATTTGGAAGAAATTTTATGAATGATCATACTCTGTTTAATATGAATATTAAGGGGAGTTACGTGCACAAGCAAAAGATATGCAGGAAAATGGATATAAGAAACTATGAGGCCAAAAAGGCTAGCCGTGTATAATAAATTACTCTGCAAGGATATAGTTATTACGAATAGCTTGCCTAATTTCCATCATGCAAAGTATGCCACCACAGCATCTTCTATGTTTATTTGGAATAGAGAACTAGAAAGAAGGGGAAAATTGAGGAAGCAGGCCCTCTTTATGTTGCCTCTTCTACTTCAAAAACACACCAAGCAAAGGAAAATAGTAAGAAAAATAGATATAGCTTCCCATCACCATTCTCCCTTCATCATGTTTTTCGTTTGAGGTTTATAAATCTTACCAACAATAAGAGAGGGTAAGCTCAAAAACGAAGAATATAAAAGAGAGGTACAATAAGAAAAGAAGTGATTTGCAGGAACTCTAATCAATAAGAACATCGAGTTATTTAAATATTAATTGTTACGATACAATTCGTTCTTCTTGATAAATTAATGCTCGTCTCTCATTCTTTTTGCAACGTGGGCTTTGAGAGAGTGTAAAAAGGCTAAATTGAAAGGGATCGAAGGCCTCTCCTTATTCCTCCACTCCCATTTTCCTTTCTTATTTGCCTCTGTGATGCTTGGTCCAGCTGGACTAGCCTGCCGAGTCGATCCAGTCGAGAGGTTTGGGCAATGGTGGATATTGCTCCTCTTACTTTAACAATGCCAAAAGAGTCTTTCATCGAACCAGTGGTTCCATTCGATATCAAATAATAAGATGGCTACATCCGATGGGTCAGTCTGTTATACAATTACTATGGGATCAGCTTATCTTTTCCTCATCCTTGAAGGCATCATCTTCCAACCAGTTGCAGACTTCTTCAATGGTTACTATGCCTTTATTTTTGGATCAACAGAACTTCCTATCACCATCCGCTCTTCTTAAAGATTTCTTCTTCTATGTATTATCCTTTGTATATTATCCTTTTTATGCATTTCATCACCTTCTGGTTGCACTATATGTATCTTATTCTCTCAGCTGTTGTTGTGTATGTTGACTGAATCTATAAGCACTCTTCTACTTTGTTGGTAATAAAGTTGTTTTACCAAAAAACAAAAACAAACATCACAGTAGAAGCCTCCTCATCACCTTCTCTTCTTCCTCCAGCATTGTCCCCACCCCTTGGCTTCCTTCACTCCCTACTGTCAGCTGAATTGCCATCGGTGTACTCTTCTTTCTCCTATGCCAATCAACGATAATTAGAAAGGCTATAACGATATGTCAGTATCATGTTCATGCAATCCATGCATAGAAATTAACCTTCACAAAGAACACTAGCTTATTAAGGAAAAGATGACTGTACTTCTAGTTGGCTTGCTAAACCTTATCTCAGTACTATATAAATTTTGTGAGCAGAGACACCATTCTTCTGCAATATAGCCTTCTGTAATTGAACCCCCGGCAACTTTCACAACGAACATAAGATTTTAGTCAATTTCGATATCTATCGGTGTGTATATTTAGGCAATTGGGACATAAATATGTAATGTATATAAATTTCATATAAAAAACATTGATTGATTTGGCCTTTTATTAATAGGATATATCCAACATACCAGTCCAATAATTTTGACCTCATCTATTTGAATGTATAGGTAAATGAACAATGATGTCAAAGTGAGGAAAAATTCTTGCTAAATAGCATAACGCAGGTGCAATCCAAGACTCGAATATTCATTGAATATATATTATTCAATATCTATTGTTTGATCAACTTTGGAAGATATTACATAGCTGACTGGATACGCACAAAGTTTGGAGTACTTTGAGAACTGTGTGATGGATTCGTGCAGATTTTCCTTCACTTTGACCTTTCTCCTTCGAAGTCGGCTGCTCTGTAGTACGCGCAATACACTGCAGTATGTGGTGCATCATGCTGGCCATCCATCGCATAATTGATGGCTAGCAAACAATATGCACTACATGTATGCACAGCCTGTACCCATGCATACGTTGTTGTTGGTCGTCCATCAGTAATGCACCATAGAGGATCCGCTCTTCTCCCTTCCATTAACCTACTCCCTCTTTTAGACAATGAGCAGGTAGAGATAGAGATAGAGATAGAGAGAGAGAGAAAGAGAGAGAGATTAGGCAATGGTAGTGAAGGCGAAGATCACACTATTGATGCTACCATCGAATTTCATACTGTTACGAAAGATTTCTGACCACGTACGACACGGCTAGAAGAGGTCGGAAACCACCGGAGCGACATTCCTGCATAATAAGTCCCAACCGGAGTTGGCTCCGACGAGGTCCCTCCAACGGTAAAGTCAGAAATTTGACGCAATAGAGAAAAAGAAGAGGGAGCTGCAAAAGAGTACAGGATGTATTGAGCACACACAGGGTGTACCTAAGGGCCTCTTTCTTACCTCCATTTATAGGAAGATTGATGATGATGAGTCATACAGATTATGTCTGTTGGCAAGTCATCTTTCACCTGACGTGCAGCCGATAAAGGGGACGACATGACATAGGCTTAGTAGGCATGTGGGTGGTGACTGGGATAGCAGTGATATTTTTTGATTTGACATGTTTAGACAAGAGTCATTATTAACCCATGAGCCTGTTTGTGAGATGGTTGTCTGCTGTCCAATGCCCGATCCCTCCTTGAACGTCGAAGTCGAGGGACCAATAGGAGTTTCTACTATTAAATAGGGGGCATCGGCCAAAGAGATGGATTGGCCAATTGGCTCGAATTCTTCCATCCGCTAGTTGTTAGGGATCGGGATCAATAGTGGGGATACGAACACCAGAAGGCTTCCCGCAGGGTCCTGTTCGAAGGATCGATATTATAGAAGCTAACTTTTTAGGAATGATTAGTTGTAATAGTAAAAGATCTCTGATCTGATTAGGAGTAAGGATTGGCCAAGAATCTCAGAGAATAGTTGCACTTTTTCTGGTTCAATACTTGATCCCTGAAGTTACCCTGGGGGTATCGGCCACTGTATGGTTCGATGAGGTATGAAAATATGTGGCTGGATGGAGATCGGTGCCGCCACTTTAGCCAAAGTCCTTCCAAGAGGGGATTGAGGTCAAAGGTGAAAAGACAAAGAGTCATTATGATTGCACCTTGTCTCATAGAGTCATGTGAGATATTTAAATACCTCTGACAACAGTCATAAATTGGCTCGACGCATAGTTAGCCGTAAAAGAGGTGATGATAAGATATGATATGCGACAGGTGAGCAGAGTGATACGACCAAGTGACAGAAACTTTCGGATCAATAAGGAGGATCGTCAGATGTTCTTTGCTTGAATTCTGGATAGGGATCGAAGAGGACATGGCGGTGCCGAACCCCTATAAAGGGGATCGATTCTGTCCAGTGGTCGATGAAGCAGGTCCCATTATCGAACCCCTATGGGAGGATCAGTTCTGCTTCTTCCAGCAATATGTAGTGTCATCCATCTTTTTTCTTGCAGATGCTCCTCAAAGATACTTAATCGATGGTTCTTTAGGCCAACCACTAATAGAATCTCAAGACGCACCTTGCCTCAAGGCTGAGGGCCTTAACCATCCCCACTAATCTGTAGTGACTAACATATTGCCCCTCCAACACATACATCTAGCATCGGTGGTGGATTGGATAGTTCAATTCGGAGCCAATTGGCTCCATATGGCTACATATGGCTATCGTGGTTAGGAATTGATATCTCCATAGCTTTCTTCAAAAAAATTTGCTTCCTCTCTCTTTGTTAAGATTACAATCTCTTCTATGTAATTCAGATTCGAAATACAGCTAAAAAGGTTATTTTACTCTTTTGATCACAATTAGGCTGGCTTAATTTGAATCTCTGAGCATTAAGGACATAGTTTCTGCTATAATTTTGGGACATCCTTAGATTGATAAATTGATTTGATTTGAGAGTTGGATTCTACTTGTAGATGTTTAACTTGTGTTTTTGTTGTTGTTGCTGAATTAGATGGGTATTGTTGCCATTGGTCTTCATTTTGACACCAAATCAGCGGGAGAGAAGGCATCAGCAGGTATCTGGCAGTAGCCACTCAACCTACAAAATAAGTTTCTGATCGAAATTGATGTTAATGAAGACCCTCTAATGCTCAAATCAGAAAATTAGAGAACAGAATGTGTTGTTGGAAGAAAATGATTGCATACCTTAAGATTCTCTGTTGGTCTCTATTTATAGACAGATGCTGAGGTGCTGTCAGCAGGAAGAAGAATCAGACCATTATTCCTTATCGCACTAGGTGCAATATGCTCATTATCTTCCACATTATCTAGTGAGATATGTTTCTTATCTCTCATATTATCTGGCGAGAAATGTTCATTATCCTCTTTGTTATCTACTCATAGTGGTTTATCGCGCATATTTAAAATTTTTTTCCAACTGACGTAAATTGGACAACAACATCAAATATAATATCTTTCTGAAATGTTGGTTTGGGTCGATCATGAAAATATCTCAAATTGATTGGGACTAAAGCCGGCCGGACCAAGGTTGCTGTTATATATTGCTCCAAAATTATAGAGAGATCAGGGGTTTTCTCCAAAACGGTTTTATATATATATTCTTCCTTGTTTATCTCCCGTCCTCTTCGGATGAACCTTTATTTCGTGGAGTTTATTTTTTCTTCTTTAAAGGAGGCCGCGGCATCCTTTTTTTTTGGTGTGCATGCGCGGTGGTTCCCAGTGTTCTTGCGTGGGCTTGGTTCCTGGCTTTCTCTCGTTGGTGTTCTCCCTGGTGTGTCGTCTCTCTTTCTTCTTGAGTTCCTGGTGGATGAAGGCTTTGGTTGGTGTTCTACCTTTCTTCTTCCTTCTCGATTTCACGGATGCCCTGTGCTAATGACCAAACGCTTCTTCGGTTGGTAAGGAGGTATTCATCTTGATTTTTATCGAGGATTGAGAAGGTATCTTCGCCTCAGGTATTCTCTTACCTTTGATCTATTACCGAGGCTGAGATTGGTAGATCCGATTGGATCTTTGTTGCCTTCTATTTGATACTCTGTTGCCTTCTTGTTGATTTTGATTTTGGATATTTTATACCTCATATTGTACCTATTTTTTGGGACCAATTTATAGTGGATTGCTCCTCCTCCCCGTGGATGTAGGCCCCTTGTGCCGAACCACGTAAATCTTGATTTCTTTGTCTTTGTTTATTTATGCCTGCAATGTGTTTGACGAATTATCTCAAAGAGATTAGACATTAGATCAAAAGCCTAGGTCGATCCAATCCGGTGCGCGTGATCGCAACAATTGGTATCAGAGCACTTGGATGGCTGGTGATAAAAATAAAGTTTTCAATGGCTAATGATCCGGTGTCTGTCTCTCACTCCACCACCATCAGGCATGAAGTGGCCGTCTTTGATGGCACGGGAGACTTTTCACTATGGAAGGTAAGGATGAAATATTTGTTGGTTAAAGAAGGTGTAGCAAAAGCCCTTCAGGGTATGGATTCAATCTCGGGAGATAATGAGGCTGCTAAAGAAAAATTAACGAGAGAACCCTAGGAACCTTGTTTTCAGGTTTAAGTGATAAAGTCCTACGCAATGTTGTGGAACTAGATACAGCCAAAAGTGTATGGAAAAAATTAGATAGTTTATATATGACAAAATTTCTGACTAATAGATTATATTTGAGGAGAAAATTACACACATTTCGCATGACAGAAGGAACTTCACTTAAGGATCACTTGGATGAGTATAATAAGCTCCTGCTTGATCTAGTAAATGTTGATGTCGATGTAGATGAAGAAGATAAGGCTTTGATTCTAATTTACTCTTTGCCTAAGTCCTTTGAGCATATTACCCTACCATGCTTTATGGAAGAGAAACAATAAGTCTTGAAGAAGTAGAAGCTACCTTGTTATCCAATGAACTTAGATTAAAAGTACAACTTCAGCATCAGGCTCTGACTCCAACTCAAGGTCTTACTGTTAGAGGTAGAGATGAACAGAAAAGGGGGACAGGGTAGAAGTAAGTCCAAAAATAGATCAAAGTCTAGGTCCAAAAGACCAAGTATTTGTCGCTATTGCAAAAGCCAGGCCACTGAAAATCTGAATGTAGACTTCTACAATCTAAAAGGGAGAAGGAACAAAAAGATAAAGGAATAATCTCTGATACAGCATCAATTGCAGTTTCTTCAGGAAGTCATAGCAGTATACCAGATGATGCAGTGTTTACAGCTGCCTGCAGTGTTAGTCATGCTGACACTTGGATCGTGGATTCTGGAGCATCCTTCCACATGACATCTCACAACGAATGGTTCTCTTCCTTTAGATCTTGTGAAGGTGGTACTGTTCTTCTTGGAGATGATGGTATCTGTAATATAGAAGGTATTGGAACGATACAAATTAAATCTAATTCAAATACCGTGGTGATATTGGATGATGTCAGATATGTTCCTAAATTAAAAGGAACCTTCTCTCAATACATGCCTTTGACAGAGCAGGATATGAGAGCAGATGGGGTAGAGGATCTATAACTATCAATAAAGGGGTATTAACTTTATTGAGAGGTAATTAAGTGGCACCCTTTACTACCTGGATGGCAGTACAGTTGTTGGTCAGGCATTAGCAGTACAATCTTCTATTGAGCAGTTGACACATTTATGGCACCAGAGACTAGGACACATTTCAGACATAGGTCTATAGGAGCTAAGTAGACGTGGTCTGCTGAGTGGTCAGAAGATTGGTGCACTTGGATTCTGTAAGCACTGCATATTTGAAAAACAACACAGAGTCAGTTTCACTACAGGCATGCATAGGACAACTGGTATATTAGACTATATTCATTCTGACCTATGGGGACCTGCCCCAATTACATCCAAGGGTGGATCAAGATATATACTTACTTTTATTGATGATTACTCCCGAAATGTCTGGATATACACTATTAAAAATAAGAGTGATGTATTTGAAACATTCAAAAGGTGGAAGTCTATGGTCGAGAGGCAAACTGAAAGAAGATGAAAATTTTCGGACTGATAATGGTTTAAAATTTTATTCTATAGAATTTGATAATTTTTACAAGTCAGAAGGCATTATTAGACATAAAACAACAGTGGGTACACCTCAACAAAATGGTGTGGCAGAACGCATGAACCGTACACTATTAGAGAGAGTCAGATCTATGCTATCTAGTTCTGGATTAAGTAGAGATTTTTGGGTAGAGGCCGCTCACACAGCCTGCTATATTATAAACCGATCTCCAGCATCAGCATTAAGCATGAAGACTCTGGAAAAGATGTGGACAGAAAGACCTGCAGACTATTCAGTACTCAGAATCTTTGGGTGTCCAGCTTATGCACATGTAAGAGATGGAAAGTTGGACTCTCGGGCTAAAAAGTGCATATTATTGGATATGCATATGGGTAAAGGCTATAGATTATGGTGCATAGAGCCTGGATCTCAAGGATTTCTAATCAGCAAGGATGTGACATTTCATGAGACAGCCACTGCTTCAAGGTAGCTACAGCCTAATTCTTCTCAAAGAGATCAGGATCGAGGTCAGCAGGATAGGACTGTTGTAGATATTGATCAGACTGTTAAATCACAGTGGCAGTAGTCAAGTGAAGATACTTATAATGAACAACAACAACAGACAGATACAGAGATTCAGACTCAGGAGGAGGTAACATTACAAGATTAGGATCAGATTGATAGTATTGCCACTCGAAGATCCAGGCGTCAGATCAGAGCACCTCAAAGGTATGGCTTTGAGGATTCTGCTTGTGCTGAGTTAGTCTATTATGCTCTGAGTGTTGCAGACACCATTGGTGATGAGCCGACCATATATCAGGAGGCTATTAGTAGTTCACGGGCTGATAAATGGACCATGGCTATGGTTGAAGAACTTCAGTCTCTAGAAAGAATCAAACTTGGGAGTTAGTCAAATTACCAAAAGATGAGAAGGCAATTGGCTGCAAATGGATCTTCAAAAGGAAAGAAGGAGCCACTCCTCAAGATTTTAGATATAAGGCCAGGTTAGTAGCAAAGGGATACAGTCAACGGAAGGGTATTGATTACAAAGAGGTATTTTCTCCTGTAGTCAAACACTCTTCTATCTATGTGTTACTTACTTTTGTTATTTCTCAAAATTTGAAGCTGGAACAACTAGATGTTAAGACAGCTTTTCTTCACGGTGATTTAGAGGAACAGATCTATATGCAACAATCACCTGATTTTGAGGTTCCAAATAAAGAAGATCATGTATGCTTACTCAAGAGATCATTATATCGTCTCAAGCAGTCTCCAAGACAGTGGTACCGTAAATTTGACAGATTTATGGTCGACCATGGATACAGTAGATCTCCATATGATAGTTGTGTGTATCACTAGCAGCTTTCAGATGGATCCTTTGTTATTGTTATTATATGTAGATGATATATTAATTGCAGCCAAGGACATGTCAATCATCCAGAAACTGAAAGCCGAGCTCAGTACTGCATTTGATATGAAGGACCTTGGACCGGCAAAGAAGATACTTGGGATGGAGATTATTCATGACAGGCAGTCAGGTAGATTTTTCCTTACTCAGCATAGTTATATTGAAAAAGTCTTGGACAGATTTGGTATGTCTACAGTTAAGCCTGTCACTACCCTCTTTGCCAGTCATTTTAGACTTTCTGCCAGAGACTCTCCTCAGACTGAGGATGAGGAGAGATATATGTCTAGAGTGCCATATGCAAGCGCAGTTGGCAGCATCATGTACGCGATGGTCTGCACTCGACCTGATATTTCACAGGCAGTAAGCGTTGTAAGCAGATACATGGATAAGCCTGGAAAGGCTCACTGGTCAACTGTGAAATGGATACTTAGATATCTAAAAGGCACTTCTAAATTGGGATTGATATTTACTGCACAGAGTAATTGCATAGTTATAGAATTTTGTGATTCAGATTATGCTTGTGACTTGGACAGGAGAAGATCTTTGACCGGATATGTGTTTACTCTTTCTGAAAGTGCAGTCAGTTGGAAGGCTACTTTGCAGTTTATAGTTGCTTTATCTACCACTGAAGCAAAATATATGGTATTGACAGAGGCAGCGAAGGAAGCTATTTGGCTAAAAGGGTTGGTACAGGATTTAGGTCTCGAACAGGATTGTTTGGACATTCATTGTGACAGTCAGAGTGCTTTGCACTTTACCAGAGACCAGATGTATCACGAACGAACAAAGCATGTAGATGTCAGGTATCACTTCATCAGAGATCTGGTAGAGAAAGGTGATGTCAGGCTTCAAAAAATTTATACTGCCCATAATCCGGCTGACATGTTCACTAAACCAATCCCTGCAATTAAGTTCAGGAATTTCCTGAATTTGATTGGTATAAGCATTTGATAATGCCTGCGGGCGTTATGGTGAGGAGGAGGTTATAAAAGTTTTTAATCCACATCTGATATAAAAGGTATAATATTTGTCGCAAGGAGGAGGATTGTTATATATTGCTCCAAAATTATAGAGAGATCAGGGGTTTTCTGCAAATAATTATATATATATATTCTTCCTTGTTTATCTCCCGTGACAGCTTAGAATTCCTCTTCGGGTGAATCTCTATTTCGCGGAGTTTGTCTTTTTTCTTCTTTAAAAGGAGGCCGCGGCATCCTTTTTTTTTGGTGTGCGTGCGTGGTGGTTCCCGGTGTTCTTGCGCGGGCTTAGTTCCTGGCTTTCTCCCACTGGTGTTGTCCCTGGTGTGTCGTCTCTCTTTCTTCTTGAGTTCCTAGTGGATGAAGGCTTTTGGTTGATGTTCTACCTTTCTTCTTCCTTCTCGATTTCACGGATGCCCTGTGCTGATGACCGAATGCTTCTTCGGTTGGTAAGGAGGTATTCATCTTGATTTTTTGTCGAGGATTGAGAAAGGTATCTTCGCCTCAGGTATTCTCTTATCTTTGATCTATTGCCGAGGCTGAGATTGGTAGATCCGATTGGATCTTTGTTGCCTTCTATTTGATATTCTGTTGCCTTTTGTTAATTTCGGTTTTGGATATTTTATACTTCATATTGTACCTATTTTTCGGGATGGATTTATAGTGGATTGCTCCTCCTTCCCGTGGATGTAGGCCCCTTATGCCGAACCACGTAAATCTTGATTTCTTTGTCTTTGTTTATTTATGCCTGCAATGTGTTTAGCGAATTGTCTCAAAGAGATTAGACATTAGATCAAAAACCTAGGTCGATCCAATCTGATGCGTGTGATCGCAATAGTTGCCTACATCTCCGGCTTCAACCGGTAAGATTTTCTTCCTTGCATCAGATATCGTTTTTTGGGTAGGAAATTGTCTTGTTGTGGTTGTTTGTCGATGCTGCTCGACTATTTTGGGACTGGATGCGCGATATTATCTGTATCTACTCTTAACTGAATTTTGAGTTGCCTTTTCGATGTCATGCTCCCGGAACTCTGATTTTTAGGTGACGAGTGGGTCGTCTGTTGAATCCGTGATGGTGCATTGTTCTCCATAAAGCTGCATGGCTAACTAAAAGTAGTAAAATATATGCAAATATGCTTGTTTTTTGTTGTTCCGTTACCATGTGCACCAGATGGGAAATCCCTTCTGGCCATTAGGAGGTTCTGTGAAGATCAAAGAATAATTAATTTTCTTAGTACTTGGTACCTAATACATTTTGGATTCGATCCATCGAATATGATGTTACCAATCAATCTAAGTTTGATGCGATTCAGCCATGAAGCTCTTTACCCAACCCATGAATATATGGGTAGTCTTTGGATTATCAAGAGCATGTTTAATTGAAAAGAGTTGGATTCTAATACAGGAATAGAAATCACTGAATCCAATTCTAACCATTTGGTTAGAAAAATTCCATTTTTATTTTAATTTCATTTTCAAAGTTCATTTTGATTCCAATTTGAATCACCAAATAAATACATCAAAGAATATAATCATGCTGATTCCTGTTTCAATCATTCGGATCCCTGATCGTGAACCTCATGCATGCTAAGTCCAATAGCATCCATGCAAACGTCACTCACATCATGGGGACTGCAACAAGAAAACAACAAGTAAGGCTGAAAGGGATCAGCCATGCTGGCTTTGTTGCTAATAAACACATCGGGTGAGCCCAAGAAGCCTCTCACCACCCAATCAAAAGTCCTTGCAATCAGTTTCCTTCTTTTACATCGTGCCTTTCGCACCAACTCGGTACCAGTCGTACCAGTAGTTCAATGGAGATGGAGAGAGGCAAGGTTTCAACGAGAGCCAGTGCCCTCTGGAACTGCCATTTTCTCTCTGGAAAAATTCTGCTGCTTTTATTGTCTAATGTCTAATTCAATACTTAATTAGATTCTACACAATAAAATATAATTTTATGATATCCATTATTATTTTATAATAAATAATAAAGACAAATTGCGGTGAAAAGTATTAAAAAATAATTATAAATATTGATGAATTGTTAATATGCGATTGTTTGTAGAATAAATTTTTTAACTATCAAATTTTAATAGAGAAAATACGAAACAAATGGTTAATTTTATTATAAAAATGATTATTTATATGTGATAACAATAAAGTTGTAATTGTGTATGTGTATGTGTGTGTATGCATGTATATATCTCTCTGTCTATGTATGTATTTAAGATCTTAAATAATTTTGTATGAAAAAAAAGTATAAGTTGCTGGGAATATTTGTTATGTTCCCTATTTGTTGAGATTTTCATAGATTTTAAGTATTTTAAATTTTGAAATATATCACAATATAAATACGTGTATATTATGATATCTTACGTCAAAATTACGACTTTCTGTACATAAAATGTCATAATATAAATATAATATATTATAATTTTTTAAAATAAAATTTTTTATCGTCCAAAATTTTTAATAAAAAATAAATTATAAATATTAAATATATATTAAAAATAATAAATATATAAATTAATTATATAAATAATATATTTTAAATTTTTACATTATCTATTATGCACAAAGAGTTTCTCATGCTACTATTGGGATGGATCCTTATCCCACCGTCAGCCCATATTTTTGTCGTGCCCGCATACATTTATGCAGAATAGCGCAACAGGTAAGCTCACAGGAGGTGTCCGAATCAGCACCATAGCTGTACCAACCCAACGGGCCCATATGTATTACATCCAACCAAGATCACGATGACGCCGTTACATCATCACAACGGCCTGTAGAACGCCTCCACCGACCGTAAAAAGTGGTTATTGCATAAAGAAATGGAAATATATTCTTCTATATTTTTTTTCCTTTCAGCAACATTTCTGCTTCGATCTTTCTTATCAGTGGCCAGATGCGACCGTGTCTCTCTTCATTTCTAAGAATTCATTTAGTTCATGAAAAAAATTTTCTTCTCAAAAATTATTTTTAATAATAAATTTAATATATTAATTAATCATAAAAAATAATTATTATAAATTTATTTATATTTGATCGTATATAATTTTCTAAAAAATTATATAGAATATCTATTATATTTTAAAATATATAAGATCATATCTTTTTGCTCTTAAAATTTATATAACTAATAATATTATTTTTATATAAATGTATCTTTAACTAATAATATTATTTTTATATTAAATCATAATAATTTATTATATTAATATAATATTAATATAATATTAATATATATTAATATTATCTTAATATACATATTAATATATTAATATTAATAAAATAAATATTAAAATAATATTAAGATATAATAAATATTATAATATTAATATAATATATATATTATATTATATTTATATAAATATTAAGATAATATTAATAGAGATCTTGGCATATAATACTGTTGGGGGATGGTATATCATCTAAGCCAAAGACATAAGCTAATAGATGATCGGACAACTTTGAACCTCGCTGAACCTTACTCGTTGGTCGATCCTTTCGAATGAAATGTCTTGATGAAAATTTTATCGATTTAATTTCGACCGCCAATCCAGGCTCTATCCATCGATTTCAGCTTCGATCGCACATCTTAGCAACCAGCATCGAGCAGCCCTCATCGCCACTTGCCATGCCACTTATCGATTCGAAGTTTATTGGTCAGGACAAATTCAATCTAAGAATTCTGTGCCTCTTTTTAAATTTATAGCAATCTAGTTAGCTCCGAAGCAAACATTAAGGTAGGTATAACCATCACATCTCAGAAATCCCAACCCCAAACCTTTTCAGTTTTCATGCTATGTTCGACTGGATCAGGATGGGCCAAAATATCACCCTAAAATGGCTCTCGCCTTTATCTATAAATAGAAGCCTCAAAAGAACCCTCCAGATATGCACACTATCTTTCTCGTGCGCTCTTTCTCTCTATTATCTGATATCTAATTTGAACGTCGGAGGATCCTTGCCAGAGCCAATCCAACCAGGACTTGTTTTGTAGGTTACTTTCTTGAAAGGATGTGCCTTAACTCCTACCAACTCGATCAAAAGTCAGCTTTCAATGGCAACAGATTGGTGCTAGAAGAAGGGTCCTTTACGTATTTCCTTAGGAAGGAACACGCCACCAATAATAATGCCATCGTGAAAAACATCCTCAAGATGCTCCGCCACCAAAGGCTCTACCGTTGCAGCATGCTATTCGGTCGAGAACCCGAACAGGAATCATGTTCTCTCCCAGCAACCAAAAGCATCTACTCAGCCTCCACCACTAGTCATTGGGGTGAATGTTGACCAATTTAGCACATTGGTCACATAGGTGCAGGCTTTGATGGCTGCCATGGATGCCATGCGATAGCAAAATTCGATGCAGGAGGCATCTCGACAATCTTATCTATCTCTACGATGAAGTCCAGATCAGGGGAGGCAGATAAGGCTAAGTTGACCCAAAGTCTTGAGTGAAGCAAATGCTCTTCCACTCCCCACTCTGGAAAGACTCCACTCTGGACCACTCACCAATTCATCGTACGGAAGGTTGCATGATTCACGATGTTGATGTGGACCAAAAGTTTCAAGAGATTATCCATAGAATTGAAGCTCTACAGCACCAAGCCGCTGGCAGAATGACTAAGCTGGTTTCGACATTGATCCACCTTTTATTAAGGAAATCATGCGGGAACCATTGCCCGCAGGCTTCAAGGCACCTCAATTAGAGGCCTACGATGGGTCGATTGATCCAGTTGATCATCTGAAGAGCTTTAGAGCCCTCATGCTCCTTCACAGAGCAAGTGACAGAATCCTATGCTGTGCTTTCCCTTCTATCTTGAAAAAGATGGCCCTGGATTGATACTCTAATTTGAACACCAGCTCCATTTGCCCATTTAACCAAATGAGCCGAATGTTTGCCTCCTGCTTCGCAACCAGTAGGAGACAACATCAGCTATCTAAATCCCTGGTCAGTATTAAGTAGAGGGAAGGAGAGTCCCTCTATGACTATACGACCTATTTCAACGCAGCCATTCTAAAGGTGCGTGACTTAGACCAGTCAGTCACGATGACTACTTTCATGGAGGGACTGCAGAGAAAACCCCCCTTTATTCTTTGGAGAAGAAGTATCTGTGGGATTTTAAGAAATGCTGGACTGGATGAAGAAATATGCCCGAGTTGATAAGACTTTCAAAAGTATGAAACTTCGACTGAAGCATCGATTGAGAGAAGCAAAGACCCCAAATAGCTGATAGCCTCAAAAAATCCGACTAGGAGTCACCTGCGATCAAGAACCTTCTTGGCGCCGAAGGTCTCGGACACCACTGCAAACTCAAAGACCTAAAAGCCCACCTCGATAGCACCGCTCGTCTCTGAGGTATGGATCCCCACAAGGAATGTTCACTAACTATACCTCCCTGAATGCCTTAAGGGCTCAGGTGCTCATGAAAATCCAGGAGCAGCTCTCCAAGCTACCAAGAATGAGATCCAAGAATCATGATCGAAGAAGTATTGCCTCTATCATTGTGACCTCAGCTATGACACTAAAGTCTGTATTCAGTTCCATGATGAAATCAAGGAGCTTATTTGAAGAGGAAGGTTGGACCATTTTATCTGTAGAATAAGGAAGGCCCTATGCACCCACTAAGAGCACCTCGATGCGAAAAGGAACCCCGATAGGATCAACCTGTGGAAAATCAACCAGTGGCGAGCATCATCAATACCACCATTGGGGGGCATGGAGGAATAGGTCCGAGAAGTTCCGCCAAAAGGCTAAAGTTAGAAGAAGCAATTACTTTCTCTGAAGAGGACGTTGAGAGGGTTCAATTTTCGCACAATGATGCGGTGGTTGTATTTACGAATATTGTAAATTATGATGTATATCATATTTTGATAGATAATAAAAGTTTGACTGATGTATTATTTATGATACTTTCTCCCAAATAAGTATACCTCCTGAGTGGTTGGGGCGACTAGATTCGCCCCTTGTGAGATTCACTAACAATGTGGTATCTGTTAAAGGGGTTATTACCCTAACGATAGTTGTTGGAAGAGCTCCCCGACAATCTACAGCTCAAGTCGACTTTCTTGTAGTTTGGGTGCTATCAGCCTACAATACCAGCCTTGAACGTCCAGGACAATGCGCTCCAAGCAGTGGTCTCTACTTATCACTTGAAGATGAAGTTTTCAACCAAGTATGGGGTTGGTAAAGTTCGAGGTGATTAGGCTCTAGCTCGGCAATGCTACACCATTGTGCTTCATGGCGCGGGACCTTTCGAAGTATATCTGGTTGATAGACGGACACCTATGACGAATTGACCAAAGAACATAGGGAACCAGTGGAAGATCTTAAGATGATCCCATTGAATGATAGGAATAAAGAGCATACAGTACAGATCGGATCGAACCTAGATCAAGTAACCAAAAATATCTTTTTTTTATAAAAAATATGGACATATTTGCTTGGACCCTAGCCGATATATCGGGCATGAAAAAAATATGCGGCAGTGTAGTACATGCAATTTTAAAATTTATATAATAAAATAATAAATTAAATAATTTAATCCTAATCACATGTATAAGATCTAATCTTAGACTACTACATTAGGATCTTTGATAAGTAAAATATGTATTTTAGATGTGAAAATAAAAATTATATCAATCTCATCGATGCTAAAATTCTAGATCTAACTATTAGATCTATCATAAGAATCAAAACAAGTTAGAGATCATTACCAATAAATTTTGATCTTGATCTTCTCTGATCCAACGTTGGAGAGGGTGTTCTTCAGATCGCTCACAGTCATACAAAGTCTTCTGGCCTCTATAAAAAAATCTATGCGAAGATTGGCACAGATCAGGGGCTCGGAGATGCTAGTCTGCAAACAATTTCGACAACTGATCTCTTCCTTCTTCTACAAGCACCTTGGACACTCCAAAGTAATAGGAGATCTGGAGGAGGAAGAGAGGAGGAGAAGAGGCTCTGAAAATAAAAATCAGTAAGAAAATTGATTATTGGATGTCCAAGAGAGGGGACCCTTTTTTATAGACTAAGAATTAGGGCTTTCCAAGGAAGGTGCCATAAATCAATGCCAAAATCTCCTTTTAACATACCAAAAAATTCCAAAAAAATCCTTAGGACGTGGAGAAGGAATCTAGAGTCTCACATGCCAAAGGATTCTTTAAAAAATAAAAAATAATATGGTGCCAATAATATATTATATATGAATTTTTTTTCTAGTCTGCCTCTGATAAGTGATATATTTTTATATTTATTAAAGATATTTTTGATAATTTATGATGCTAACATCTTCTTAAAAATTCTAATTTCATAAATTTATTGAATTTTCTTAAAAAATAAATGATTTAAAAAAATATAAAATTAGATATA
>KE504722.1:767722-783479 GCA_000441515.1 Elaeis oleifera
TGAATTAACATTCTCACTAACTCAAAGGANGTATCACAGACACAATATACACAATGTGATAGAAGAATAACCCTTTTATTCATTTATAGTCAAAATTATAATTTTGCCCTTAGATTTGTACAGGAATGTGTCAGTCGATCTGACATCTAGGGCACACATCTAACAAGTCTTTCATCGGCCTGATACATCTGGTCGATTGGCAAAGTGGATAATTGAATTTACAGAGTTCGAGGTGAAGTTTCAATCTCGATCCTCTATTAAAGCTCAGATCTTAACAGACTTATTGTGGAATGCTCCATCCCAGAAGATCAAGAAAAGCCCAAACCAATCCAAGAAGAGATCGAATTGGTTGAGCCAGGTTTGTCCGTAGAACCAGACGAATTCTGTGTAGTGCATGTAGATGGATCATCTAGCTCTACTGGATCAAGAGTAGGCCTGCTACTTCTTGAATCAGAAGGATTTGTTGCAGAGTATACCTTGTAGTTTAAACTTTCAGCCACCAATAATGAAGCTGAATATAAAGCTTTCATTGCTGGACTAAGAATTGCAAAAGAGCTCGGAGTACAAATGCTGAGGATCTGCATCGATTCATAACTGGTGGCGGGATGAGTGAAGGGAGTCTATGAAGCATGGAAGAAAACTATGAAGAAGTATATCCAAAAGATAAAAGATCTAACCTCGATGTTTGCTCACTTTGACATTCGACAGGTGCCTCGATCAAAAAACTCAAGTGCTGATTTATTATCTAAATTAGCAACTTTAATGCTAAAGGATCTGCCTGGAAGAATACTTTTTGAAGTTCTAAAGAAGTCCAGCACCGAGGAACCAGTCCCGATCCTACAGATCGATAACAAACCATATTGGATGGACCCTTCATCTGCTTCCTACAGGATGGGATACTGCCTTTAGATTCAAAGGAAGCACGAAAAATCAAATATCAAGCACCTCGTTACGTCCTCTATGAAGGCAAGCTATACATGCAGTCTTTCTCCCTCCACTTTTTAGATGTCTATGTCCCTCTAAAGTTGACTACACCCTATGAGAGGTGCATGAAAAATATGTAGAAACCGTCTAGGTGGTAAATCATTGGCTTACAAGATACTTCAGCAGGGATACTACTAACCCACGATGCAACAAGTTGCAGTCTGCTTCACTAAATACTGTGATCAATGCCAATGGAACGCCAATATCCCGCACCAACTTGCCATTCCACTAGCCCCATTCAGTGCCCCTTGGTCATTTGCATAATAGAATATGGACATCTTGGATCTTTTCCTCAAGCGTTGGATCAGAGAAAGTTTCTACTTATCTCGATCTACCTACTTGATGAAGTAGGTAGAGGTTGAACATCTTATCAGCATTATCGAAGCTAAAATAAAGACTTCATTTGAAAGTTCATCATCTGTCACTTCAGTCTGCCACGGATACTGATCATAGACAATAGCCACAGTTCTCCAATTCTAAATTTGTCGAGTTCTATCAAAGCCTTGGTATTTCTCATCATCTCACATCAGTGGGACACCTGTAGGCGAATAGAGAAGCTGAAGTAACTAACCATATCCTTTTGCAGGGATTGAAGGCCATTTTAGATTGGGTCAAAAGATCTTGTATGGAAGAATTACACAACATGCTTTGGGCTTACGGAACTGCTCAAGGAGTACCAATAGGAGAGATTCCTTTTAATCTCTCCTTCAGAATAGAAGCAGTCATTCCAATAGAGGTTGGACTCTCTTCACTATGAGTCGAGAATTATCATGATCAAAGTCATGCAGAGAAATTTCAGACGAATCTAAACTTGCTTGAAGAAGTTTGAGATAAGGTATGAGTATGGATAATAGCCTATCAATAAAAAATGATGTGATACTATAACTCCTGCATCAAAGCAAAGAGTTCAGGATCAGTGACCTAGTTCTACATTGCACCAAAGTGTTGCAACCTACAGAGCAGGAAAAGCTATCTCTGAACTGGAAGGTCCCTATCAAGTAGAAAAGATTCGATCCGGAACCTATCACCTGAAACAATTAGATGGGACTCTCCTACCTCGACTATGGAACTTAGGAAATCTCCAAATATACTACCAATGATGTGATATGATAATCATTTAATAATATGATTCCCTTGTTAGGACATAGTCATCTTCTATAACCCACAGGCCGAAGATCTCAATGATCTAGAAGCGAGGGCTAACCTATAAGGATCTTCGGAGGCCCTTTGTACTAAAATGATTTGAGCCAATAAAAATCTTGGTCATGCGAGAAGTAGGGGCTAACCTATAAGGACCTCCAGTACTCACTAATCCAACCTACATGCGTGAAAGATCTCGATAACTAAGAAGCAAGGGCTAACCTATAGGACTCTTGAAGGTCCCTCACTTTTCAATGAGCAGAGCCGATGAAGATCTTAGTTATGTGAGAAGTGAAGACTAACCTAAAAGACCTTCAGAGGACTAACCTATGAGGACCCTCAAAATCCATCAACTTAAGCCATGCAAAAATGAAGGCAGATCTATAAGGACCTTCCTTCAGAGTTTGTCGATCCTAACAGAACAGATCGAAGACCTCGTGACTAAAAGTAAGGACTAACCTATAGGACCCTTGAAGGCTCCTCACTTTTTAGCAAGCAGAGCCGATGAAAATTTAGTCATGCAAGAATCGAAAGCTAACTTAAAAGATCTTTAGAGGGCTAACCTATAAGGATCCTCAAAATCCACTAACCCAAGCTACATGAATCGGAGACCTCAGTAGTCGAGAAGCGACAGCTAACCTACAAAGACCCTCGGAGGCCCCTCATTCTTAAATACCTGCGCTAATAACAACCTCGACTGATCGAGAGGTGAAAGGTAACCTCTAAGGACTTTCGAAATGAAGTTGAAAGTGATAGCTAATCTATAAAAACTCTCAAGACGAAAGCTAAAGCTAACCTATAAGGGCCTTTGCAGATCCCGTAACATGAAGTCTAAATACATCTAAGTTTAGATTGCATGGATGCAACAGAATCGAAGCAAAAAACATAGGTGAAATAAAGATTGAAATTCAAAATACTTTATAATAAATTTGACTGATTACAAAAGTTAAAGTCATAAAAGATAAGCAACTACAAAAAGAAGAGAAAATACATCAGGTAGATCTATTTTAGTTTGTGAGTCCTCAGCCCACCCCGATCCAAAAATGCCCTTGATTGCCGAAGCCACTTGAGCAACATCACCAATCTTGCATGCCACCTCTTCACTTGAAACCTGAAGAAGAGGCACATCAATATTGGGGAAGAGTCTCCCAACTGAAACTCTACATTCTCCGAAACTAGCCTCGAAAGCCGCAACAGATGCTTTCACAGTTTGGAGGGTCATCTCCAGTTGGGTAGCGGCAAGCTAAAACTCCTAGCATTTGACTCTACCATCAGTGAATCTCCCTGCTACCATGCTCTTCGCTAGTTTGATATGAAGATCCACCATCTCTGACCTATCTTTATTCAAGGTTTGCATGAGGTAATTGCCACTCTTTCAAGCCGAAGCAAGTTCGCCCCGAAGCTCGACGACTATCGATCTCTCTTTATTTATCGATTGGTTGAGATCATTGATCATCCCTTGAGCCAAACAAAGCTCACCCTGAAGTCGACTTATTTTGGTGGCTGAACCCCACCAAGCTTCTTCGACGATCTTGGATGATGCAATGGCATACTTTAGTTTGGATATTTTATCTTCGGTCAGATGCAATTCCTCGCAACATACAACTACTTTCACAGCTGCGCCCCAAGACCCTTCACTCGCGACCTTCATGAACTTATTGCATTCTTCTATCAACTTGCACCTTTCCATGAAGTATGTCCTATCGGACTGCTTGAGGCACACCCTCAAGTGATTTATTTCTATCGAAGCCTCAGTGTAATCCTTCTTTACCATCGAGAGCTTTCGCCCTACTTCAACTACTTCATTTTTGCCCTTCCTAATCCCTTTCTTAAGGGCTTCGACCCGAGGCCTAATAGGTAAGGCTTGGATTATGGACAAAGGTTCGGCACGATGACTTCCACAATATTTACATCAGTCAGATTTAGATAAGCACATCACAATGATCATAAGTTAAAGAGAGATATGAAGAGAAAAAGTTACTTTTCATTAATAAGTGTCCATTACATGAGCAAGAAACAAAAGAAAAGTACAATTTTAAACATTTCCGACCTCGACTTGATGGTCGAT
This sequence comes from Elaeis oleifera, assembly GCA_000441515.1. Classification (NCBI taxonomy): domain Eukaryota; kingdom Viridiplantae; phylum Streptophyta; class Magnoliopsida; order Arecales; family Arecaceae; genus Elaeis; species Elaeis oleifera. The sequence continues at coordinate 771,915 of KE504722.1, forward strand.
GGAGGAAATTGAAGCAGCTTCGGTAGGTTGCTCAGATCCTTCGATTGGCTGTGGCGGTGAGGAAGCTTCAGCAACGGTGGGCCCTGGGGCTTCTTCAGATGCTGGACTAGACTTTGGGAGCTCTTCATCTATCGTGGTTTCAGGAACCAGCTCTCCTTCGACTTCTCCTTCTTTATCATCTAAGAAAGCCAAGTCCAAGTTGGGAAGTGTGCTGCGATGCTCTGACAGTAGATGTCTTGCTCGACGATGAAGGCCTCACTACCAAACTTCACCTTTCTTTGATGAACCCTTGCGAGTCCCAAAAAGCTTCCACCATCAGACGCTCGGCCTCGATGATCTAGCCTTCCACCTTCTTTCGACCTCAGCAGCCTTGGTCTAGACTGTTTGTCGCTTCTTCTTTTTTGAGGCCAACTCGGCCTCGGCCTTCACCTTGGCAGCTTTAGCCCTGTCGAACGCCTCCTTCAGGTGCTTGGCTTCAGCTTTGGCCACCTCCCCTTAGATCGAGCCTCAGACGCAGCTGCCTCTACCTCCTCGCACTTCTTCTGTGCATCAACCACCTCCTCATCAGCGGTTCTTAATTTATTGACAATGGCAGCAATGTAGTGACCTAGCTACACTCAGAAAAGAAGGAAGTCAGCAACCAAAAGTAAAAAAATAAAAAAAGAAGAAAAGAAGCGAAGAAGAGACTCACCTAAATGACGGAGGTCACGACCTCCTTCTACTACCTTTTGAAGCTCTATCGCTCGATCCTGTTCAAATCAGCATCAAGAAGCGTCTCCTCAAGTGCATAGTAGGCAGTCTTCGAGTCTTCAAAAGTTGCATCTGGAGGAAATGAAGATGTGGCCTGCCTTCGCTTGGTGGACACCTTGGTAGAGTCCGAGCTCGATTGCTTGTCACGGGGGGTAGGTGGGCAACTCCCCCCAGCTGGAGGTACAAGAAGGGCAAGAGCTGGAATGACTGAGATAACTTTAGCCTAGGTAGATGAGATCCAAGGGGAGTCTGCTTCCCCTCTACCGGCATTGGTGGCCTTTTGCTTCTTTCGGGCCCCGACCGCAGTCGAAGAGGATGCCTTCCTCCTCTTCAATGCATTCTTCTTCAGCAACGCAAGCTCTTCGGGCCTCATTTCTGTAACAAATCAAAATAAGTTAGCAAAAAAAAAGAAAAAAAAAGGTGAACATCGAAAAAGTAGCTAAACTGACCTTTGCGATCAGTCAGACTGAGGTGAGTGTTGAAAAGGGTCTGCTCTGACAGTAATTATCTTAAAGGAGAAACCTTGTACTCTCGTAAAATTTTGAAGTGTTGTAAGTCCTATCCCCTCAGATTCAAGATCTGAAAGATAGAATCACTTGGCTGAACCCAGTAAGAAAATATCATATCCTTGATGGAAAGATCCGAAACAAACAAGAATCAACCCTTCCACCCATAGAACGAAGAAGGGGCTCCTTTTATCAAAATAGGGACACCCCTTGGAGGAGAGATGTACCACGAATCTTCGATATATCTCTTGATGGTATAGAAGGATCAGAAGGGAGAAATAGATGGTTGAACTTTAGTCAAGACACAAAGGGTGATGAAGCCAATTATGAAATAGGAGTTTGGAATGATAGAACAAAAGGAGATGTTAAAGAAACGAAGATCTCTACAATGAAAGGATGAATGAGCAGTCTAAGCCCAGTCTGAAACACCTCTTCGTACAGGCCAATCTTGCCAGGAGGAGGATCACTAATCCTATCACTTGGCCCAGGAAGTTCCAACTCATACGAAGCTAGAATTTTATATTGGGCCCGAATCAGACTCAGATCTTCTGAATTCAACATAGACCCGATGGTGTCAGGCATGAAGGATGGGCTGACCTCACGTCTGACATCCGAACCTACTAAATTTTTTCTCAAAAAAAGAGAAGACCAGAGGACCAATCCTTGCTGGAACTCTGGAAGCCAGCCATTGGAGGATGAAGGAAACGAGCGGAAGAAGAAGAGAAAATAAAAGAAGTAAAGAGTGAATCAAAGGAATAGATAGAAAGCAAAGGAATAGATTATAAAATCAGTAGGGGAGCCAGAAAATCCACCTATAACTGCACAAAAGATGGAGACGATCGACCGAAAGGGGGTCACCAACAATCAAAGAAGGCCGAAAAGAGGTAGTTGGGGGGAAGTTTCTTAAAGCACTCAAGGAACCAAAAACTTGATTGGGGAGAAAGCAGAGAAGAGGAAAGAAAATCTGGAAGCATAAGGAAGAAAAGGCAAAGAAAATATGACCCTTTATAGGTGCAAAAAAATAGTACAGTCTCGATACCGAATCCTCTTTGGCAGTTAGATGGCTAACATTTGGTGCACCCCCATTAGCCAGCAAAAGTAGATAGTCAGCTCATTTATGGGCCATGCTTAAAACGAAGCGCATCAAAATGGGACTATAGAGTAATTATTTTCATATATTTATTTATTTATTTTAATGCTTCTCTTGTTATTCTAAAATAACTTGTTAGTACTTATTGAACCTTCTTCTTGAGATCTCTAATCAATAAGATTGGATTCCCATTATTGGATGATCAATTAATGGGCTTCAGTCCATTTCTTTTGTTAATTCTATAACTTATTTTTTGCAAAGCCTTTGATTAATAGATCTACTATATTCTTAACAGTCCTTACACACTCCAATGCTATTGCTTCATATTTTTAATATATCTTAATGTCTTTAGTCTCAGGTGTCTGTGTCTCTTAAATTCATTAGAGTATTTTTTCTTAACTTTAGCTATAGTCACTTGATTATCACAATGTATGGATACAACAGGAATTGGCTTATCCATAAGTGGAATACTATTAACAAACTTTTAAGTCATTTTGCATGTTATTTAGTACTATCAAGTACAATCATCTCATTTTCCATATTAAATCTTGATATATAAGTTTGCTTGGCTGATTTCCAAGCTATAGCGGCTCCATCAAGTATAAATACATATCTATTAGTGAACTTTGAGTCCTTTGAATTAGTAATCCAATTGGAATTACTATATCCTTCTAATATAGTGGGATAACCTGTATAATGAATGCCATAAAATATAATGCCTTTTAAATATCTAAGTACTCTGTTTAGTGCTATCCAATGCTGTGCATTCAGAGAATTAATATATCTATCAAGTCTTGCTATAGTATGATCAATATCTAGTCTAGTATAATTCATAAGATGCATTAATGAACCAATAATATGTGAGTACTTTAATTATGCAATTGGTTTAACCCATTTTTACTCAATTTTACACTATGATTATAAGATGGACTAAAGGGTTTACAATCACACTAATCAAATTTCTTTAAATTTTTCTATATAATGTGATTGTGTAATAGTAATCCCTTATGGTTATCTTATCAATTTAATTCCTATGACTATATATGTTGGTCCAAAATTCATTATAGCAAAATTACTAGATAAGAAAGATTTAGTATAATTAATAATTTTTTTGTTGGCACCATAATAACACATGAATCATAATTTATCTTAGTGTGTGTATGCATATATATATTGTTGCATTTTTGTGTAGGGTGCATACATGTGTATTTAAAATTTTTTTCTAAATAATGCAGCAGAATTAAGATTAAAATATTTTTAATTAGTTCATGCATGCATAAAATATAGAATATATAGATCTACTTCATATGCTGAAATTGAACACATGCTGAATTTTATGCTGAAATTGAATATGTAATCCAATCATATACATGTTTCATGATTTTTTCTTCGAATCTGGATCTGAAAGAAGATAGGTTCTTCTTTAGTCACGTAAGTATCCGGTCTCTATAGGTATCCACTCGAGATCAACCTAGAACAGTCCGTTTTGATGTAGATCTTTCTTCATCAAGAAGATCGTCCTGCAAAGCTGAACGAAGCCTGAATTCTTTGATCAACTCTTTGATCAATCCTGGATCTTTTCTTTCTTCTCTTACTTGATCTTCTTCTTTTGATCTGGAAGCTACCAAGGACTTAAAAATCAGCGAGGAAGATAGCCGCCCAAATACCTTTGGGTATTGGAAGAAGATGGGCGTCCAACCTAATTGGACATTGGAACCAAGCAGGAGAAGAGAGGGAGGCATGGGGCTGCTTAGAGGGCTTAATGTTTGCTGAAAATTTGATGCTAAGACCCTTAGAGAAGGACTCTTTAAATAGAGAAAAGATTTGAATCCTATTCAAAATCAAACAATCCCTAAACATGAGTCCTACTTGCATTAGGAATCTTTGTTGCTCTATATCTTTGACCACGCCTAGGAGAACCACGGTTGGCACCCTCTAGCCTTCTCTCTCACATGCCAACTAGGGCTTAAGAGATGTTCTAGTTTGGTCCTCCACACCATCAACCTAATAGGCATGCCCAACTTGATCAAATCAAATGGCGCCTCATGAAATTCAATCAAGAAATTGATTAGGAGTTTGAATCCCTAATGCATATAATCCAAAATCCTAGACATCCAATAATTGGAGCCCAATGAATCTAATTCATTTAAATCTTTAGTAAATAATTAACTTGAATTAATCTTATCAAATAAATAATTCAAGTGTAAAGAGAAAATTGGATTCAATCTTGTGTTAGCAAGGTTACACTAAATCCAATAAGATTTTTCTAAATTCAATTAAGACTTCATAAGCTCAATTACTTAATCCAGATCTAATCTCTTTATTGTGTTATCCCATAAATTCAATTCTATCTGATAGTGAGATATACCATGAACTCTATTATATTATCATTGAAATTCTTTTTAATGAATCAAAATGATTCTACTCTAACTCAATAAAAATCATCGATCCTAAACAACCCTTGTGAGCTCTCACAATCCATCAATGACACCAAACAGTATGTAGTAGCAACTGAACAGAATCAAAAAAAATCTTAAGATGTAGTTTACATATAATTCAGTCTCTCTATCATGAGTCCTGACTAGATGACAGATCATGTATAAATCATCAAACCTCATCATCAGTCATATGATATATTCGATTAGCTTAAGTCTAATTATGATCCGCATGAAAATTCTTTTCCATCAATCACACTACTGTGGCCACAGACTTACGGACTTAGTCTTTCAAATTTTATAGGACTACTCTTTTCTATCAAGATCGATAAATTTCATCTAGATACGTACCCTACTCCCACAGTAGACTAACTATCCCTAGCATCCACTACAAAGATTCAATGAGACCATGTTTATGTGTCAGTCAAACTTCAGCAGCCACATTATGAGTAACCGTACCATCATAGATTAAAAGATCATTCACACAACTACAGCATCGAGATGATCACTAATGATTGAGTAGCAATCCAAGTGATCTCTCATATAGTCACGCTCAGTACTAGTTGTTCTCTAACAACTATTCATACTTATCGCTCAGTACTCTACATTGTAGACCAGAGATACATCTATCATAAAGAAAGCAATCTATGCACCGATCTATCCAAATCGATCACCATCTTCATCATAATACTATGATCGAAAGTAATTTAGAATTAATTATACATGCCTCTAATTCTCAACATCTTGAGAATATGTATCATAAGTATTAATTTATGAATGATTCAAAGACACATCACACTTGAATAAAATAAACTTATCTTTTATTGATCAAATCAATATTTTAAGTATAAAATTATACTCTAGAGTTATTATAATGTATCAGTCATGTTGGTTTCTAAATATACATCCAATAATCTTTCACTTGGACTAAAGTCAATTGGACACTAATCTAAGTCTCATCTTCTCAAGGTAGACTTCTATCTTTGGCTGGCTCAATTACTTTGTCAGCAGATCTGCCACATTATCGTGGAGTCTATTCTTCATATCTCAACATATTTCTTTTCGAGGTAGTTGTGTATGATATGGAACCACCGCTCGATGTGCTTCAATTTCTGATGAGATCTCGGCTCCTTGATAAGTGCTATGGCTCTATTATTGTCGTAATATAGTGGTATGATATTTGATGTTATTACCCCAAGCTTCATGATAAATTTTTTGAACCAGAAGCTTTTTTTTGTAGCATTTGAAGCAGTGACATACTCAGCTTCTGTAATCGAATCCGTTATGATGGGTTGCTTGAAACTCTTCCAGCTGACTGCACCACCATTGCATATGAACACATATCCTGATGTAGACTTTCTATCATCAGGATCAGACATAAAGTCTGAATCAGTGTAACTCTCGACTCACAACTCAGATCCTCTTCCAAAGATCAAGAACAAATCTTTAGTTTTCTCAAGTACTTAAGGATATTCTTCATAGCTATCTAGTACTCTTCATCTGGATTTGACTGATATCTACTCATGATACTCACAGAAAGAATAATATCAAATCGAGTATACAGCATGACATACATGAAGCTCTCTATGGCTGAGGCATAAGAAATTCTACTCATGCACTGAACTTTTTCATATGTGGTTGGACACATCATCTTGAAAAGACGAATACTATGCCTAAGAGATAGAAGTCCTCTTTTAGAATTTTCTATACTTAACCTCTTTAGTACTTTCTCTATGTATAATTTTTGTGACAGATCTAGCATCCTTTTAGATCTATCCCTATAGATCTTTATTTTTAGAATATAGGATGCTTCTCCTAGATCTTTTATGGAGAATTTCTTGGATAACCATCTTTTGACTAAGGTCAGCATGGAAATATCATTCCAAATGAGGATAATATCATCTATATACAATACGAGAAATGTTATTATGCTCTCATTAATTATTTTGTATACACAGGATTCTTCCTCATTTTTTATGAAATCGAATGATTTGATTGCATCATCAAAATAAAGATTCTAACTTCGAGAAGCTTACTTTAATCCGTATATACATCTTTACAACTTGCAGACTCGATGATCACCATCATCAGATGTGAAATCTAAAGGCTGCTCTATATTGATATCTTCCTCAAGATATCTATTCAGGAAGATAATTTTCACATCTATCTGTCAAATTTTATAATCATAATGAGCTGCAACAGCAAGTAGAGTGTGAATAGATTTTAGCATGCCTACGGACGAAAATTTTTTGATAGTCAATGCCTTCGTCCTAACTATAATCTTTTGCCACAAGCCTAATTTTATAGGTCTCTACCTTATCATCGATATCTATTTTCTTTTGTAGATCCATTTACACCCAATGGATACTATACCCTCAAGTGGATCCATTAAGATCTATACTTGGTTCGAATGCATTGAGTCAATTTTTGACTTCATTGCTTCTAACTATTTCTCAGAATCAATGTCAGACATTGTCTCATTAAAGATATTAGAAACTTCTCCATGATCCTTATCTCCCATAAAGAATATTTCTTCTACTTCTTCCGTAAGCATATCATGTACCTTTCAGAAAGATGGAAGCCTTTACAAGATCTATGAAGTGGTGGAGGAACATCAACTACTGGCTCATGAATAATAGGTTTCGAGAATCTATAGCTCGTTGCTCTTTAGAAACCTTCTTTTCAAGCTCAATTAACCTCCCATTGTCTTCTTCCTCGATAAACTGATTTTCTAAGAATTTAGCATGATGACTCACAATCACATTATGATCTTGTGGAAGATAAAATAGTATCCTATGGTATCTTTCGAATATCCTATAAAACAAGTTATAACAGATCTATCCTTTAATTTGTCAGCCATCTATTTTCTGACATAGACTGAACATCCTCAAGTCTTAAGATAACCTAGACTCAGCTTCTTACCGTGTAATATCTTATATGGTGTGGTCGGAATAGATTTTGATGAAACTCTATTCAATAGGTATATTACAGTTAATAGGACATGTCCCCAAAGATATAAGGATAAATCAGTAAAATCATGGATCTGACCATATCTAATAGGGTCCTATTCCTCCTTTTAGATGCCCCATTGAGCTAAGGTGTTCTTGGAGGAGTCTATTGAGAGACTGTGCCGTTGTTCTTAAGATATCTCAAAAATTTTCAACTAAGATATTCACTTTCTCGATCAGATCGAAGAACTTTAATGAGTTTATTTGTTTATCTTTCTACTTCATTTCTAAATTTTTAATTTTTTAAAGGCTTCAGATATATGTCTCATCAGAAATATATATCCGTACTGTGACAGATCATCGATAAAGATGATGAAGTAGCTATAACCATCCCTGGCCAACACATCAAAAGGCCCAGACACATTGGTGTGTACTCGGACAAATAGCTCAATTATCCTTTCCTCATGTCCTATAAAAGATAACTTGATCATTTTTTTTCGAAGACAAGATTTACAAGCTGGGTATGACTTAAACCAAAGAATCAAGGATCTCATTCTTTTTCAGTTTGTTCATCCTGTCCTCTTCAATATGATCTAGTCTATGATGCCACAAGTACTTCTAGTTAATTTCATCTCTGGATCTCTTTTAACCTACGGCACTTACTACTTATTCATTTATATTCACATTCATATCAATATGCAAATGATAGAGACTGTCAATCAAAAGGCCATGTGCAACTAATTTATTTCATAAATAAATGAAATAAAAATCTTTATTAAAATTGAAATCAAAATCATCCTGTGCTTGTACAGATACGAAAATCAAATTTTGACTAGCTACAGGTATAAAATAACAGTCTTTTAAATCTAATCTAAATTCTGACGATAATCGAAGAGGATAAGTGGCAATAGCTTCTGTAGTAATTTTTGCTCCATTGTCGATCCAAAGGATCATATCATTTTTCTCAATTTTCTACTTTCTATTAGACCTTGCATTGAAGTACACATATGAACACTAGAACTAGAGTCTAATACCCAACTAAAAGTAGAAAAAATCGTTAGGTTAGATTCAATTATGAGTATATTTGATATACCTTCCAAAAGTGTGTCATCCTTCTTGGTCTTCAAACTCTCCAAGTAGAGTAAATAGTTTCTTCTCCAATGGCCATCAGTATTATAGTGAAAATACTTTTCCTTCACTACAACCTTCTTCGAAATATTTTTTTTTGGCTTACTGTCCTTCTTCTGCTTCTTCGTGGGTTTATTCTTTTTCTTCCAACCAGACTTTCTTTTGGATGAAGAAGACTTCTCTATAGCAAGAACAGTACCCCTTGAACTTTTTAAGATTTTCTTAGTAGTAACCAACATATTGATCAATTCGGGTATTGTGCAATTTAGTTTGTTCATATGAGAATTTACAATAAATTAACTATACAAACTCATAAGGGATTGAAAGATCAAATCCACTTGCAATTCTCTTTGCATATTAAGCTCGAGCTTCTCAAGCTCCTCAAGATCCTTGATTACTGTCATACAGTGCTCGTGGACCGACTATCCCTCGTGTATCTTCATGTTGAAGAGTCTTTTGGATACTTCGAAGCATACAGTTTGGCTCTTCTCACCATACAATTTTTGTAGATGAGTGATCGTGACCCTAGCAGTGGGTATATGCTCATGCTGGCTCTGCAACTTGTTTGAAATAGAAGTCAGCACATAGCTCCTAAACTGACTGTCTTCATTTGTCCATTTATCAAATAATGTTCTTTGCTCAGTACTAGGATGGTTCGGTAACATTAGAGAGTCCTGGTCAAGTATATATCCTAATTTTTAGAGATCAAAATAATCTTAAGGTTTCTTAGCTAGTCTTTAAAGTTGGTTCTAGTCAAATGATTGGATTCAAAGATGTAGGCTAGAGGGTTTGAAGCTGATATGGTTTATCTACGAGAGTAGAGACTTAAGTAAGATTTCTTTTATACTTTTAAATTTTATATTTGCTTTAAGGATATTTTAGAAGCAAACAAAACTTTCATTATTTTTTGAATCCCTACACTCTCTGGATGGGAAGCAAAATATCCTAAATCAGTCGTATGATGATTGAGTTCCTTCTGTATATGAATTATTGATTGATAATAAAGTTATTTTGGTATTATTCATCGTAAAGTTATATCTTCCTTGTAGAACTCTTGTGTTGTGATGAAGTCCTTAGAACTATGTTAATAATCGATAAAGAGAGAATTTATCATATAGTTCTTAAACATATTTACGATCAAATTATACATCATTACAAGATGATGACGTTTATCGAGTGGAGGTCATTGTGTACCATATGGATTGGTTGTCCTCTTAACCAACGGGTATAGTGACACTGGTATAGCATACAGATGAGATGTAGGAGTACATCATCACTGAATAAGTGACTCACCTGCTGAGCGTTCTACTATTAAGGGCTACTCGTGAAGTATATGGGCATAAGTGTCCCTCAGATCTGAGATCATCATAGTGACTTACAAGTAACTCACTGTGTTTTGGTGCCGAACTATTTGAATTTCTAATTTAGTGACGAAAAGCTACTAGATACAGTTAAGTACTTGCAAAGTCTGTGTGTAGATTAAGATAGGATTGATCCCTCCAGATTATAGGAGCTAATATATCGCTGTATTTTAATTTGTAAAACTTTGATCAAGATAATCCATGAGATGGATTTGAAAGGTTGAAATATAATGTGGATGAAACACTCCAGATTGACAATTAACCCGAGATCATCTTAGAGCATTCAAGGTCAAAGGGATGAGTTATGTGGTAACCATATGCATAGATTCTAAAATATTTCTTTACGATAATTTGACCTATTCAGACATCAGAAATCATTACTAGACAGTAGCTTCGATTAGTAAAGAAATCGATTCCTGTGCTACCGTCTTAGTGTTCGAACCTGTGGAGTCATGCACACAAGTCAAACGACGTAGAAAAGTATTGACCTATGTTTATATATCTAATTTGAAAGTACTTGACTTGATTGAATATATAAACTAACTTAATTGAGAATTAAGTTATGAGTCAAACGAGATTGAAGAATTGATTATGTCTAGCTAACACTATACATGAGGTTCAGATTCTATTCCGGAGATCAACAGTTTTTGATCTATGATCCAAGAAGTCTATGAGAGATTAGATTAAAATACTAATAAATTTTAGATTAGATCTGAATTAATTAGACTTAATTGATTTCAAAATTCTAAGTTATAGTTGGTCCTAAAGTCCTAAACAGTTTAAGATTGAAAGCCTTTCGAAATTATTTCAAATCAGCTTTGAATTGAATTCGATTTGAATCAATTTTGGATGATTGAGAGAAAAAGAGAAAGAGAGAGAGAGGCGTGAAGAGCTTGTGGACGTCCACCCTTGGCGTACCCTCCTTCTTGCTGCCCCTTTTCCTCTTGGCGGGGCCTCCTTGGCGTCCCTTGCTGGTGTGAAGGGTCACACCAGTACCTCCTTTTTCTCCTTTGGTGACCTTGTGAAGGTGCATTAATACAGAGATTCATCTCATTTTTCTGTGTTATCTGGCGTGCACGCGAAATAGAGAACCTGCAGTTCAAACCTACGCGAAGGTTGAATCCAGATTCTAAAGATTTGATCCCTATTCCACTGTAATTCAGATAAAGGTTTGATCTTTATTTAGTTAAATATATAGAAAAATTTTTAGATACAATCCAGGTAATTCGTGAGAAATAGATTTCTTTTTCTTCAATTGATATCAGAGCCAAGCTTTGATACATGGATACATAACTGAATTTTTTTAGTATTATTTACATAATATGTATATTTAAAATTTTATGTTAG
>KE504722.1:797342-811329 GCA_000441515.1 Elaeis oleifera
TTTACCCTGATGATATCATCCGAATCATGCTCAACTCAATTAGTCCTGTGACTCCTCACTAGGACTACCCTAGCCAAGATTTTGCTAAATTGAACACGACTGTACACAGCTCCTAAACTGGAGTGGTCAATCCCATTTTGACACACGCACCGATAAGTCAAGTACTTGACTACACCCAGCAGCCTTCCGTCACTGAATTAGAAATTCAGATAGTCCAGTGCCTAAGTGCAGTGAGTTGCTTGCTAGTCACCGTGGCGGTCTCAGGTCGGAGGGACATTTATACCCATATCCCATCGGAGCAAATCTTGACAGCAAAAATAGCTCCGGAGTCGGTCACGTTCAGTGCAGATGTACCATTATATCTCACCTGTATGCCATACCAGTGTCTCCACACTCTTTGGTTACGAGGACAACCAATCCATATGGCACACAACGACCTATGCTCGATAAACGTTGTCGTCTTTGGTAACAACGTATCATTTGGTCGCGAACAGGTTTAAGGACTAAGCGACAAATCTTCCTTTGTCAAGTCTAAATAGTCCTAAGGACTTCACCACAACACAGGAGTTCATTAGAAGATGAAACATTTACGATGAAAAAATACCAAAATAACTTTTATTATTATAATTCATGTACTAATACAAAAGGAGCACAACCGTCAACAGACTGACGATTGGCTTTGGGACACTATTTCCAACAGATATATCATTGTATTTTAATTTAATAAAATCTTGATCAGAGTAATCCATGAGATGAATTTGAAAGATTGAAATACAATGTGGATGAAACACTCTAGGTTGACAGTTAATCCGAGATCATCCTAGAGCATTCTGGATCAAAGAGATAAATTATGCAGTAACCAAATGCATAGGTTCTGAAATATTTTTTGTGATAATTTGATCTATCCGAACGTCGAAAACTATTGCTAGATGGTAGCTTCGATTAGTACAAAAATCGGTTCCTGTGCTACCGACTTAGCGTTCGAACCTATGGAGTCACGCACACAAGTCAGACGACGTAGGAAGTATTGGCCTATGTTATATGTCCAATTTGAAGTACTTGACTTGATTGAATATATAAATCAATTTGATTGAGAATTAAGTTATGGATCAAATGAGATTAAAAAGTTGACTATATCTAGCTAGTACTACACATGAGGTTCAGGTTCAATCACGAGGATGAACAACTTTTGATCTATGATCTAAGAAGCCTATGAGGAGATTGGATTAAAATACTAATTAATTTTAGATTAGATCTGAATTAATTAAACTTAATTGGATTCAAAATTTTAAGTTAGAGTTGGTCCTAAAGTCCAAAACAGTTTAGGATTAACAGTCTTTCGAAATTATTTCGAATTAGCTTCGAATTGGATTCGATTTGAACTAATTTTTGATGAGATCCTTAGAGTCCTATTTTCACTGAGACTCTTTTACTCCTTGATCGACCAGCACCTGATATGGTGCTGATTGTGGGCCGTCCCACATGGGTGTGGATGTAGGTGCAAGTAGGCATCATATTAGGCGCCAATCCTTTCTCATGTAGGAGTCCGTCTTTGTTAAATTACGGACTGATTCAAAATTTGTTTGAATTAAAAATCCTATACTTATTCAATCATGAAATTATCTATAAATAGAGAGGGTCTCTTCCTATGGATGCATAAGATAGCATAGAAATCAGATGGAGAGAGAGAGAAAGAGAGAGAGAGGCATGAAAAGCTTGTGGGCGTCCACCCTTGGCGTGCCCTCCTCCTTGCCGCCCCTTTTCCTCTTGGCAAGGGCCCTCCTTGGGCGTTCCCTTAGCTGGTGTGAAAGATGCACCTCCCTTCCCTCCCTTGGTGGCCTTGTGAAGGTGCATCAATACAAGATTCATCCCACTTTCCTGCGTTGCCTGACGTACATGCGAAGTAGAGAGCCTGCAGTTCCAGGCTTACACGAAGATTGAATCCAGATTTCAAAGATTTGATCCCTATTCCACTACAATCCAATCAAGATTTGATCTTTATTTAGTGAAATATATAGAAAAATTTTAGATGCAACCCTGTTTATCCGCGAGAAACAGGTTTCTTTCCCTTCTTGCGGGTTAAAGGATTTGAAGCTGATATGGTTTAATTGTGAGAGTAGAAATTCAAATTAAATTTTTTATACTTTAAATTTTATATTTGCTTTAGAAACTTTAAGAAGCAAACAAAACTCTCACTATTTTTTTAGATTCCCACACTCTCTGGATGGGATACGAAAACTCCAACATGACAACTGAGTCTTTAGTGGGTGTGCGGTCCCACCGATGTCGTGCACCTCACCTGACAGATATTGGTAACATACATACCAATACATGGACAACTCCTTTCCCTGATACTTCTCTAAGTATATTGTAGCTACTTGGTCTCTAAGTCATGTGGGCTCACCTGACAGATACTGACCACACTCCTTAGTTGAGTCCGACCCACCATTTACAAATAGATGTAAAGCCATCATTGAATCTCTCACTTAACAGATATTAGGAACAACCCCATCCTTACCATGGAGCAACTCTTTGCTAATAGTGTGGTTGCGTGTTCCCGATGCAACTGAACCATTGTGACCAGCCACGAACAATTAACACTAGTAGCACAGCTGCACATCTACAACAGTGGAAGATCTCTAAATTTAATATTTATGAAAAAATTTAAGGTTTAGATCTCATCTAATTAGTCATCATATGACTAATCTAATTGGTATGGAGTAAACCAAATCGCCAAACAACCATATTCAAGACTTAATCTTCCAAATTGACCAAGTAAGTGGAGATCGATGGAGTTTCTCGGTTGCTTTTCTTAGACATCAATAAATTGATCAGATCAGTGAACGAAATTAATTAAATAACCATCTCTCAATTACTTATCATAGACACCAATAGGTCAATTGATCCAAATAGGTTAGCTAAAGTGAATCAGGCTCAAGCCATCGAACCGAATTAGATACTTAGGTTAATAAATTCTATATATAGGATTTGATTGATTTGATTAACAATAATTATATGATCTAAAACTTAATTAACCTAATTCTAATCAATACTTGACTCGATTGGATCAATTACTTAATCAAATTAGACCCATTATGATCAAATCAAAAATCTTAGATGTAATCTAATTATATGACCTAATTTTTGATTTATCCATGATCAAAATCTTTATGCACAAACATAAATTTCAGATCATAAATCTAAATTTTATATCTAAATTTTTATATGAAAGATAAGTTTTAAATCATGAAACTAATTTTTAGACTTAACATATAAGCATATATCTCATATATGTATATAAAATTCAGATCTTATCATAATATTATATATCTCATATACAAATCTTCAATCAATTTTAAATTAATTTTTAGATCTAACTATACAATCATACATCTCATATATGTGTTATAAATCAGATCTTAAAAATTTTAGATTTCATGTATGCAAACATATATCACATATATGAACTAGAAAACTATTTAAAATAATTTTCAGATTTATATATGCCTTCATATATCCCATATATAAACTGAAAATCATATCTAAAATAAATTTTAGATTCAAACTAAATATCTATATATCTCATGTATCAAGAAAAATTAGATTTAATTTTTTAAAAAATATATAAGTCAATTTCATGCATATGAAATCCGTGGCTCTGATACTTCTGTTAGATTTTCGTGTAAAGTGCATGCATGTGTGTTTCAATTTTTTTTTTAAATAGTATAGCAAATTAAGATTAAAATATTTTTTAATCTAGTTTATGTATGTATAAAATATAGAACACATAGATCTACTTCATATGCTGAAATTGAACACATGCTAAATTTTATGCTGAAATTAATATATGATCAAATCACATAGCTATTTTGCTGTTTCTTCTTTGAATCTGCATCTAAAAGAAGGTAGATTCTCTTTTAGCCATGCATGTATCCGGTCTCTATGGGTATCCAATCGAAATCAGCCTAGAACAGTCTTTTTTGATATAAATCTTTCTTCACCAAGAAGATTTTTCTGCGAATCTAAATGAAGCCTGAATCTTTTGATCAACTCTTTGATCAATCCTTGATCTTTTTTTCTCTTATTTGATCTTCTTCTCTTGATCGAGAAGCTACCAAGAACTTGAAAAGCAGTAAGAAAGATAGCCGCCCAAACACCTTTAGGCATTGGAAGAAGGTGGGCGTCCAATCTAGTTGGACGTTGGAACCAAGAGAGAGAAGAGAGGGAGGCATGGGGGCTTCTTAGGGGGCTTAATGCTTGTTGGAAATTTAATACTAAGACCCTTAGGGAATGGCCCTTTAAATAGATAAAATATTTGAATCCTATTCAAACCAAACAATCTCTAAACATAAATCCTACTCGCATTAGGAATCCTTGTTGCTCTCTATCTTTGACCACACCTAGGAGAACCATGTTGGCGCCCTCTAGCCCTCTCTCTCACATGCCAATTAGGGCTTAAGGGATGCCCTAGTTTGGTCCTCCATGCCATCAACCTAATAGGCACACCTAACTTGATCAAATCAAGTGGTGCCCCATGAAATTCAATCAAAAAATTGATTAGGGTTTGAACCCCTAATACATATGATCTAAAATCTTAGGTATCCAATAATTGGAACCTAATAAATCTAATTTATTTAGATCTTTAGCAAGTAATTAACTTAAATTAATCTTATTAAATAAATAATTTAAGTGTAAAGAAGAAATTGGGTTCAATCTTGTACTAGCAAGGTTATCCTGAATCCAATAGAATTTTTCTAAATCCAATTGAGACTTCATAAGCCCAATTACTAAATTCAAATTTAATCTCTTTGTTATATAATCCTATAGATTTAATTCTATTTAATAGTGAGATATATCATGATCTCTGTCATAGTATCATAGAAATTTTTTCAATAGATCGAAATAATTTCACTCTAACTCAATAAGGATCGTCGATCTTGAACAATCCTAGTGAGCTCTCACAATCCATTAGTGATACCTAGTAATATGTAATGACAACCCAGTATAATCGAAAAAGAATCTTAAGATGTAGTTCACATGTGATTCAGTCCTTCTATCATGAGTCCTGACTCGATGACAGATTATGGATAAATCATCAAACCTCATCATTAGTCATATAATATATTCGATTAGCTTAAATCCAATTATGATCCGCATGAAAACTCTTTCCATCAATCATATTACTGTGGCTACAGACTTATGGACTTAGCCTCTCAAATTTCATAAGACTATTCTTTTTATCAGGATCGATAAATTCTATCTACATGCACACTCTACTCCTACAATAGACCAACTGTCACTAATATCTACTACAAGAACTCAATGAGGTCATGTTTATGTATCAGTCAAACTCTAGCTGCCATACTATAAGCAATCATGCCATCGTAGGTTAAAGAACCATTCACACAACTACAGCATCAAAATGATCATTGATGATTGAGTAAAATTTAAGTGATCTCTTGTATGGTCACGTTTAGTATTAGTTATTCTCTAATAACTATTTACACTTGTCATTCAGTATCTCTACACTGTAGATCAGAGACTCATCGATCTCGAAAAAAGTCATCTGTACGTCGGTCTATCCGGATTGATCACTATCCTCATGATGATACTATGATCGAGAGCAATTTAGGAATTAACAATACATGTCTCTAATTCTCAACACCTTGAGAATATGTATCATAAGTATTAATTTCATGAACGATTCAAGGGCACATCATACTTGAATAAAATAAATTTATTTTTTATTGATCAAATTAATATTTTAAGTATAAAATTATATCCTAGTATTATTACAATATGTCAATCATATTGACTTCTACGACATACATCTAACATATAATATATATATATATATATATTTGCGTCACTTATAGAAAGCCATAAGATAGAATTACTGAATCAAACTTTTCATGCTGTGTTTTGGTTCTTGTTTTAGCCCATACAAGAATTTAAGTAGTTTGCAAACTTTATATTCTTATCTACATACTATAAAGCCTTCAAGTTGTTCCATATACTTTTTTTCTTCAAGATCAACATTAAAGAATGTTGTTTTCACATCCATTTAGTGAACTTCTAGTTTAAATATAGAAGCTAAAGCAATTAAAGTCTTAATCGATGTAATTTTAATAATACGAGAATAGATATCAAAATAGTCAAAACCTTCTTTTTAAGAAAACTTTTAGCAACCAATCTTGCTTTAAATTTATCTACAAACCCATCCATCCTTAATTCTTTCTAAAGATCTATTTACAGCCTATAGGTTTGCACCCTTCAGGTAGATCAACAAGAATCTAAGTTTATTATATTAAAATTTATTTTTTATTAATAGCTTTTTAAGAAATATAGAGTCTAATGAATTAATAGCATCATGATAACACTTAGGATCATCTTCTACCATATAGATATAAAACTCATTTCCATAATTTCTTTCAATCCTATCTTTTACTTCT
This sequence comes from Elaeis oleifera, assembly GCA_000441515.1. NCBI lineage: Eukaryota > Viridiplantae > Streptophyta > Magnoliopsida > Arecales > Arecaceae > Elaeis > Elaeis oleifera. Next base: position 803,795 of record KE504722.1, read on the forward strand.
TCTAGGTTCATTTAAATATGAAGAATTAGTATTTCTACTAATATCCTCTATATTAAAATTACTACTAGAAGGTAAATTAGAAGGATTAAAAGATTTAGTAACTTTATCTTTAGGAGGTGTAATGTTTTAAAAAAAACAACATCTCTAGACTCTATTATGGTATCTACATCAATTTCATAATTTTTGATTTTATGATCATAATTCTATAATTAGTACTATTTGGAGAATATCCTATAAATACCCCATCTAAATTTTAGGACCCAACTTTCACTTCTTATTTTCAAAGATTTTAACCTTGGCTAAACACCCTTATATTTTAAGATGATTTAGATTAGGTTTCCGACCTTTCGATATCTCGTAAGGTGTTAGGTTAGAACTTTTATGGAGAATTCTATTAAGAATATAACAAGTACATAGAAGAGCCTCCCTACATAAATTAAAGAAACACCAAAACTAGCAATCATAGGGTTAACTATATCAATTAAAATTTATTTTTCTTTCCATTAGATTAGGGTGAATAAAGAGGGATAACTTTATGAACAATACTATTAATTTGTAAAATTATTAAGCTCGTTTGAGATACATTCGCTTCCTCTATCTGATCTAAGAATTTTAACTTTTTTATTAAGTTGATTTTCAACATCACTTTTATAAACCATAGATTTATTTAAAGTTTTATCTTTTATTCCGATTATAAGAAACACATAACAATATTCAGAGAAATTATATGTGAAACTAATAAAGTATGTGTTTTCATTTCTAGTTAAAATGTTTAAAGTTATATACATTGCTATATATTAATTCTAAAGATTCAGTTTCTCTATATACTATTTTAAATGGTTTTCTTGATTGCTTAGATTGTACACATTTTCATATTATTCATTTGTATTTATATGATACTTAAGAATCAAATTTAAATTCATCATTCTATTAATAGCATTATGATATATATAACTAAGTCTACTATGCCACAAATTAAAAGATTCAATATTATAAATAAAAGAAGAACTAATTTTATATTGCCTTCAACTTTTGTTATATTCACCTTAATAAACCATCGAATATACAATCCCTTCCAATAAAATTGTCATTTATGGTTACAACAACTTTATTGGACTCAAAAATCATTTTATAACCATCCTTTATTAGCAAGAATCGCTGATGAGATTCCTCCTAATTTTTAGTACGTGCTACATCTTATAGAGAGTGAGGTCTTGCCAGATATGTACGTTAGCACCAGTATCAATCCATCAATTAGTAGATTGGTATGCTAGATTTATCTCAAGATTTATAGAAACAAATCTTTTATCAGCTCTAAGTAAATTGGATCTGGTGGTCACCATATTTGTCTATGGGTCATTCTAATCATTCTGACTCTTTAGAGGCTTATTCTTCTGATAGTGATAATTTTCATAAAGAATATCTAGATTTATCACAAACATAACATCTTTATTTCTATTTATATTTATATTATTTTTATTCAGACTTAATCTTATTATTATATTTTTTTCTAAATTTCTTATTTTATTTCTCCAATTCTCCCTATCAAATTTATTTTATTCTAAAAATTATTGTACAATTTATCATTTTCTCTATATTTTTCTTCTATTTGAAGTGAAATTATCAAATCACTTATAGTTGATAAATCTCTTTTATGATTTTCATGATAAAGCAAAAGATTGGCACTTAGGATGTAATCTGTCAATAACTGCAGCTGTAAGAAATTTTTTATCAAGATTGATTCTATTTTGGGTCATATCATGAACCAAAGGTTGTAGTTCATAAGTTTATTACACTATAAATTTTTCATTTATCATTTTATAGTCTAGAAATTTTCTATAATATATTTTTTAGACCTTCATCTTCTTTACTATATTTTGTTGTAATGCATCCCATAACTCACATGCAGTAATAAATATCATAAAGTATATAAAAAGAGCAAATAGAATTCTATCATAATAATAAAATCCTTTTCTATATTAGATTGTGCAATAGTAGAGGTGGCAGTGTTCTTACTTAGATTAAAATTTTAATAATAGAATATGATCCTAAAAGGGTTAACCAATAATGTATTTGATATTTCTAGTGGTTAAAATTTTATCTAGAGAATTTCTCTAATTTTGCAGAGGTATGATCATTTGAGGATGCAATAAGCACCATAGTAAATAGAATAGGATTCTACTTTAAAATTATTGGAAAATCTTTCTTATAATTTATATTTGATTTTAATTAATAGCTTTCTATACATAATGAAAGTAAATTAAGGTTTGATGTTATCCGATTCGAGATAGATTTTAGAATACACTTTTTTTAGAGTAAAATTTGTCCTACCCATATATATATATACAAATAGTTGATACTGATTTACCCCCAAGATATAACACATTGCTTTGTGTTCTCCTTGAAGTGTACTCTAATAAAGGAGAATTAGGGTTCAACTCAAACTAACCAAATTCAGTGTGTTTAAAATCAACAAATTTGATGGAACCAATTTTTTCAATGCTCTATGTGGACATGATCCTCGTGGATATGATCCTCTTCTCAAATGCTTAATTGGTGTACTTGAGTTCACTCAATTAATGCTCTCAATTCTCTCTAATCTAATATTGTTTGGATGGAATGAGATGTTGTTCTGGTGGAAGTCTCTCGAATAGTTCATTTACGATACATCTGCTTGGGATATCTTGTGAGGAGAGAGTGATTTTTCTAAGATATCTTATGAGAACAATTATGAGATTTATCTGTAAAATTCCATGAGTGTCTAAGCAAATAAATTTTATATTTAAATAGATTTATATTTATAAATTTAAATTTAAAATTGTGAATTAAATATTTATTAATAAACCAATAGTGTTAACAAAGCCCTAGCTTACTATGCCTAATCATCTCATCTTGTGATTGGTGAAAGTTTGCTCGATGATACAATAACTAGTGCTTCTATTTATTGCCTAAGTAGAAAAAATAAATTCTAATAATAGGTGCCCTCATCCTCGTGAATCCTTAGAATTGGCTTGCTCAAGTCTCACCGATCTCTTAGGTCTCTCTTTATATATGCTCACATGTTGGAGTAAACCCCTCTTTATTCTTGTTCTCTCTCCCTTTCTATCCTTAGATTGACTTTTAAGCATCGTTAAGTTTCGATATTTTTATAAGCATCACTATTCGGGTATGATATCTTGCATCTACCAATACTTTTTTCTAGCATCAATATATTAGAGTCAGCAAATATACTTTTGACTATAGCGACACCTCTCTCCCTCCCTAGCCAACTCCATCTATAGCCTCCCAACATCATCTACTACTTGCTACTGGCAAAAGTTCGAATCCTTTACTGCCAGCAAAAATGATTTCTTTATGCAGTGGAGGCCTAGGGAGATAAGGGAAGTATAGAAGAAATGAAGAAGTAGAAAAGAGTGGTGCAAAACTTTCAAAGATATTTATAAGGAACACTTTAAATCATCCATCCAATTTAAAATCTTGATAAACCGTGTGTGTGTGTGTGTGTGATTATATACCCTCTAGCTATGTCCACCGACTAATTATATTATCTGTCTATTTAACTATGTGTCTAGACATATTTTAAAAAATGAAATTAGAGATTACAATCCTTTATACTATCTCAAATTACAAAAGAACTTGATAATTATTGTGATCCGACAAGCAACATATGCCATGAATTTATAACTATTTGCTCATGTATATCCACTGAGGCAATCAATCATTCATATCATGTCAAGTAACGGTATCATAGCTCACTACACATATCTAATTGCTTGATGGAATCATAAATAGTCATCAAACACTCATTTTTGGATATCTCACATGTATTGCATATGACATACTTCTAAACGCATGCTTTAAAGATATGTACTGTTACTAATATATTCGTACTTGTTACCTAGCAAACATATAAATAGAATATCATGTAATTTTATTAATACTTGTTCAATCATATGATAAATTTCATTACCATGAGGTACTAGAGGGTTGACCTAATTTATGGAAATTGGTTCATGATAATAGGGTTGGCAGAACTATAAGCTACAATGCTTATGAGTTATGAGCTTGAAAAATATTGTGTCAGTATTTAGTAGTTAACACCAAAAAGCACTGTAATAAATTATCAACTCATTAATAGCTGCAATTTAGATACCCCTCGAAAACTGCAATTTAGATGCCCCTCGAAAACTGTAATAATAACTGGAGGCTCTATTTGTGTTCCTACGGACACCTAATGATACTAATGTGGAATGAGATATGAAAACTAGAGTAATAGTGGGTTCCACTGCTCGAGGCAAATCATTTATATCAAGTAGCATATCCCCATTCCAAGGTAAGATGATAAACCATAATTCTAAATCCATATAATGTTCATCTAAAGCAATTTCAATTTTGGCATGTTTTAGTTATATTTCTATATTATATTATGTACTTCTATATTACAATGAATATTTAATATAATAAAGAATGGTATATTTAATATAATCCATTAGTAAAATATTATACTAATTTTTATTTATATAATATTCTGATATTATAACATTATATGATAATTAATAATATAATATGTCGATCATTTCATATTGTATATTTTTATCATATATTAATTGTATTTAGATAATTGGTAAATTTTAGTATCATATAATAAAAAATATAAAAGTATTGTACCAACAATACTAAAAGAATATATAATTATATTGATTGGATATAGCAAACATTATAGTCATATTTGTTATATAGTCATTTATTTATTGCTGTCCATGTATATTATATAAATCTTCTCCCCGACTTCTATATATTTATAATTTTCATTATAGATCTTATCTCTATATTGGATAATTCATCTAATAGAAACATAATATTGTTAAAAATAGCTAAAGTATATAATCCTGAAACCATAAAACAGATCTTGACAAAGTAAAACCAGTAATAAGAAACAACCATGCACTAAATCAAATAATAGAACAATATAGTAGCTATAGATAAAGATGAAGTCAAAGGAATAACTTAAAGGAGAGGTAGAAAAAGAAATCAAACAAAGATGATAGACTAACAAGTCCAAAGGCATATTAATTCAATGATACTTCATAAATTTAAGAATGAAGTACCATACAAATCAAACAACATATCTCAATAAAAGCAATATTCTACTTTAGTCTTCAGCAAAGAGCAGAGAAAAATACTATGTGATTTGAAATAATCTTATATGAAAATATTATCAATTTTCAATACTATCCTTAAGTAAATAATTTAAATAATAATTTTTTCTTATTTGATCTATTTATTGGCCATTTATAGCCTACTTACATCATGAAGACCATCAATATAGACCATTTTAAAATTAAAATATATTTATATGGATTAATAAATATTTTAAATTAGTTATACATATATTAGAGTTAGACTGTTGTGGGATTGATAATATGAAGGGGGTATATGTGGGTAGGCCTGCTCATCAAGCTCGGATATGAACAAAATTAGCTAGGATTGAACTCAGCCCTGTCCGACCTTCGAGCTTAGTTTTCAAGCCTGAGCTCAATAGCTTCGGACTTCAGTCATGCTTCATGCTTTTACCAATTAACCTTGAGAACACTTTGAAGGGGAAGGCCAACATCCAAATTTTCCATCTCAAACTCTATAGTAGGAAGGCCTCCATCCAAGCCCAACTTCTCCATCCAAATGTTGTCATCAGGCCCAAAAGCAATAGTGGTCAAAAGGGAAGGTGGCAAGGCTCCATTGTCCTCCTCCAACCTCGAACTCTTTGCCTTTCTTGTTGATTTTTATAGTGGATGAGGACTCGAGTGCTCAAACGAGGAAGGTTTGTGGGGATGGGAGAGGGAGGAGCAGCAGAGGAGAGGTGGATGAGAGGGGAAGGAGGGGAGAGATGGAGAAGAGGAGAGCGAGGCGGTTGGAGGAGGAGGTGGAGGTGACAAACCTGATGAGATAAGAGAACTACGATTTAAACCATGAGGCTATTGAAGAACTCATCATTGGGTTAATTTGAGAAGGAGGTGAGGAGGTGATGCCCGAGTTGTTGCCTCATTTTTCCCTTTTGGGTGAACCATGATTGGCTACACACAAACACACACACACCACTACTATACATACACACAAACGCACATTTATATGTATGTATATGAACATATTAAAAAAAAAATCAGACTCAAGTTGGGCTTGGGCTAGATAAATGTAGACCCAAGCCCAGTCTGTTTAGTGAGCAGGCTCAAATTTCAAGTCCAGTTTGGTCCTCTGGGCTTAAAAGTTTCATGATTCTCTAAGTCTATTTATTGGTTCAATGAAAAAAATAGAGGTATTCTTCAAATAATAATAATTTTATGTTACCTACACCCAATAATCTGGTGTGGAAAAAAATACCACTCCTCTACTGTTATTTATTTTATCTTCTCTCTCAATAAAATAATTAGACGATCCATCATTTATTTTGCCATCTCTTTCATCCTCCAGTTGTACTAAACATGATATTTGATATGAGATTTATTTTTTCCCGATAGATTAATCCTAATCAAAAAATTAACCTTAAAAGTATTATCATATCTTTTATTCATATATAATTTTCTATTATTCTTTTGAGAACCTCGAGACATAAAGCAATTTTATTGGAGCTAATATACACTATTTTTTTTGAAATATGTAAAATATATCTAAATAATTTTATTTTCCAGCATATTTTAATTAAATATATCATCAAGTATATTATATACTATAAAATTAATTAAAAAAAGAAAAATTACACCCATATGTTGTGTAAGTTATAAGCTAGCACCCAACTAATATACCATGCATTATACAATAATTGATATAACTTATATTATTTGACACAATGGTAATAAATTTTATTTTGGTATAAAAATTGGTTTCAAATTATTTTTTATAATTATAAAAATAAAAATAAAGAATAAATAATATTTATCAATAGATTTGTTTCAATGATCATACTTTGGGATGCAGACGAATCGAGTTACTCATGAGTTGCTCAAGTTCGATTTAAGTCTCGGTTAGATTCGACTCAATTATTATCAAATTCGAGTACTTCGAATAATTTTTAAATTGAACTCTAGTAACAACTAATAAAAAATTTGACTCAAAAGCTTCTAAATATATTCAAATTTATATGTATTTTAATAATATTATATATATATATATATATATGCTGAGATTCAAAAATGAGTTTAAATATGAGTTCAAATATGATACGATTAATATTTAAATAAAATTAATCTTGAATATTATCTTATTTTCATCTAATCGAATTTGAATATAAAATATTAAAATTTGATCGGCCTTAAGGTGGGTTCGAATTTCTATCTATCCGATCCGCTTCAGTTTGCTTACATTTTGGTCCCGTAATCGTCAGAGTCGTAGAATTAATTTTAATTTAAAATTTGAACCCGATGGGGTTTTTTAGAGAAAAAGTTGGTCGGAGAAGCTGTTATAACAGTCGTTACTAAATCATAACGGCCGTTACATCACGCCGTGAATCAATTGGGTGGAACTCCAGAGTCTTCTACATCATC
>KE504722.1:838769-855027 GCA_000441515.1 Elaeis oleifera
GCCTCCATGACTAATAACAAACTAAATAAAAATCCAACAAAATTCAAAATAATATTTTAAAATAAAGCTATTTGAATATAGTTAAGCAATTAACCACCTTAGTCCTATACTCCTCACCGATCGATCCCTAGTCCCGTAGGATCTTCTGTATTTAAAAAATATAGAAAAGAGGGTGAGCTTTACAGGCTCAGTAAGTTACCAATATCTTTGAAGGATCAAGCATAACTGAAATTTTTTTTCAAATATACAATAATAGATGTATAAACAAATATAATTAATTTTAAAATATCATATCTAATAATAAGCTTTAAAATCTCTCTCAGTCTTCATTGACTACGGTCACGATCAGCCCCGTGATAAGGCCAAGGAGAGACTAGCTCCAAAAATAAACATCCAATCCATAGGCATGTATTAGTGATCAACTCTATTGGCTAGGTCCAGGAGGGAACTAGCTCTAATTAGAATTAATCTAATTAGCATTAGGCCTCAAAGAGCCTAGCCAATTGCCCAGGAGGGTCTCAAAGGGTAATTAGAATTAAATATGAAATAAAATTTGGGAAGTTGGAGAATAAGTTATGCTAAGTATTTCATATGGACAAGAGAAAGAATAGACTAACGATAATATATAAATATCCACAAGTTATGTAGCCAACAGTATTAAAGTATAAATCTATTTCAATTCATGAAGGTGAAGATATTAAGATAATCTTTTTAAATATTAGTTTGCATCTATATTTATTCGATGAAGAGTTGTACCTAGATATGTAGTCCATTGAAGACATCGAGCCTATCTCTGATCAAGATGATAGTGAAGTAGTTGATAGGGACATAGGAACAATTCAGGACAGTGAACTGATTGGAGCCTCTAGTCCATATATGATTGATAATGTCCTAGTGACTTAGAGTTCGAGACATACAGAGGACTAGTTCTCTACAATGGATATTGATGTGCCAAGTACTATTATCAGACAATCTTCAATTTTTACAATTATAATGATATAGTTCATATAGATAATCGGCTATTTGAGGAAGATGATGTAGCAAGTGAAGATAACATGAATGATAGTACTCAGTAAGTCGGTACATCAAATGATAGAGGGTGCCCACTTGTGGTAGAGCATCCAAATTTTCTAGTATTTGAAGCTCCTTCTGGGATATTTAGAATGATTGATTGGGCTGCTACTAATATATCAGTATCTTCTACATTGCAGGCATAATGTATCATCTGAAAAAGAGGTATCGAGTTACGTAAAGGACTATATTTTGTGGATAAGGTGAAACTACAAACTGCAGTAAAATAATATTCGTTGACTGGCATCATAAATTTAAGATTGTTGAGTCAGAGCTAAAGCTTTGGATGGTTAAATATAAAAATAGAGAGTCAGAATGCAATTGGATGCTTTGAATAATTTAATAGTATGATTATTTAAATCATACAGTATATTGGTCTACATACCATATTTCAGCCATGCTTTTTAGAATCATTCTTTCATTGCCAGCATTAGTGTAGTCATAAAGAACAGATTCAACTTCACGTCGGTTATAAAGGTTATCGGAGGTAAAGCAAAAAGTAATAGCTTTGACATATAGAGATTTGGATGTCATATAACTTGTTGCCAAAGTGGTTGCATGCTGTAGAGGAATTTAATTCAGGATCTTAAGTAAAATTCATTAGCACTCCTATCGATCATCCATCATGTGCTGCATTTGATTATATTTTTTGGGCTTTTACACTATTGATTGAAGGCTTCAAATATTGTAAATCAGTAATCAATATTGATGCTATATTTTTGGATGAAAAATATCGAGAGAAGTTGATGATTGCACCTACTATTGATGGAAATAATCAAATTTTTTATTTGTATTTGCTATTGTAGATGAAGAGTCTACCGATATGTAGGGCTAGTTCTTAGCTTGCCTTTGATGTTTTATTACATCATGTCGAAACATCTGTTTGATTTCAGATTAGCATGCAGGTGTATTATCAGCTATACAAAATGAACATTTTGGTTGGCAAATATCCAATATAGATCATGTATATTGCTTGCATCATATAGCGAGCAACTTCAATACAAGATTCGAGATTCAAGATTGAGAGATTTGGTGAAAGAACTGGTATATAAATACAAGTGAGGAAGTTCAACAAGTACATGAGAAAGATTGAACAACTGAACTCGGAAGCCATTCAATGATTGAATAAATTTTTATAGAAAATGATCTCTTGCATATGATTGTGGCCGAAGATTTGAAATGATAACTACTTATTTGTCTGAATATTTTAATGGAGTGCTAAAAAATACTCACTTCCTGTCAGTAACTTCATTGGTGCAACCGATATTCTTCCAATTTACATCATATTTTGATGGTCGATGTGTTTAGATAGATGATGCATTAAATAGAGGTGAAAGATTTATCTTTTTTGCCATAAGTTGTTCGATCGTCAACCAATCTAAAACTACATCTCATAATGTTACAATATTTAATAGAGCAAGTAGGGTATTTTAAATGCAAATGGCTTTCTATGGCCCTTATATGAACAAAGGCAACCATACTTAGGTGAATAGTAATGCAAATAGTATAAATTTATGATCATGTTATTATTTATAATAAATCGATAAATTAATTTTAATAATATAATATGGTGTGTAGATAGGATGATTATCAGAGCACACATGTACGAGCTAGAAATGATAATACTATCATTTGTCGTGTTCACATGTGATGGCTGCTTGTACTCATATGTTAATTGATTTTTGATGACTACACTCTGGAGAAGTATCATTGTAGTTATAATCATCAATTTTAATTGCATGCAGAGTATTGATCGCAATCAATAAATGATATATTGATAGTACCATAAAAGAATGATTGTAATAGAAAAGAAGATCATGATCCTCAAGACTTAGGAATGAAATGTATTAGATGAAAATTGGCAATAGATCTAGGTATTGAATTTATAGCGAAGAAGGATATAGCAGACGGACATGCCCAAAAAATAGAGAACGAATCAAAGATAAAAACTAATGAAACTTTGTATTTAATGTTGTATTTATTGAATCTAATGAACCTTTGTTCCACTTTTACCAATGGTATGTTGCTTGGTTTCTTTGATTCAGTACAAGTATTTTGCCAATTATTCCATCTATACAATACATCATGAGTACTAGTATACTCATTTTTGTTACTATTAATGTCAGTAACATATTGTATACGTGAAGCTAGGTCCGATAGATCATTCGATACTATATGTGCGGGCTATTCATCAATCATTATGGATGGTAATGGATAGGGTACCCACAAAATTTATCCTATCTATATCCAAACCTGATTAACCTCTTAGCTATCCAAACCTATCCCAAACCCGATTATAAAATCAACCTAAATTTCTAAACCCATCCCATAATAACATCAGGATACCCATCGAGTATCTAAACCTGCTTGATTATCTTATATTCAGATCAGATTATTCGGGTATCCGAACTCGCCATGTTATCTGAAAATTAAAAATAAAGTTTTCCTTGAATGTTTCCCATGATTTATAGTTGATGATCTAAATTAAATGGCAATTAAAGTGATTTAAAATGTAGATGATTCCTTTCAAACAAAAATCCCTATAAATTTAAAGTTTTGTTGCCAAAGAAGAATTCTTTCAAATAAAATTCCTAAACCCTACAAAATATCATGCTTCTATCAAGATTAAGCTCTTAAAACACCAAGACACTACCACAAATCACACAAAATCCCCTCTCTCAAGTCTCAAAAGTCAAAAACCCCCAAGAAACCCTCCGATTGATCTCCCTCGAGTGCTTTCCTTCTCTACAAATCTCCAAAATCAGGAATGAAATGATAAGAAAAAGAAGCAAAAAAAAAATCATGGGAAAAGCAAACAAAAATGATCTATCTATGTGGAAAAAGGTCTTATCTTTGATTTGTTTTGTGGTAACAGAAACAATCTATGTGGAAAAATGTCTTACCTTTAATTTGTTTACTGGTTCCTTATTTCGTGGAATGTCTATGTCTTCAGAAATCTCGATTGGGTGGATGGAATCGTATTCCATGGTTCTACTATTTTTTCCATCCTCAAGAGTCTTGATTGGGTGGGAGTCTATGGCTTGGAGAGAATTTGGAGCGACAGAAAAGAGGTGAATCAGGTTGGAGTCTTGGAGACTTGAAGTGGCAGCTTGGAGGTTAGAGCCTCAGACAATGTGACCTAAGGCTAGAGTTTTCAAAAGGAATCAAGGATTAACAATTATATCTGGTTTCGAATAGTGGGTACCCAAGAGGTGAATCCCAAACCTATTCGGGTTTTAATGTTAAATCCTAAATCCATTTCAAGCCCTTTAAGATATGCTAAACGAATCCTGTTAGGGTTTGGGATTGGTTGGGTATCCAAAAATATCCATCCGACTGCTATCCCTATCAATCATCGACCATCTAAGATGGTCAAGCATATATTTATATTATTGAAATCATATCAAAAAATTATTTGCATTGATTTAATATTGACATGTTGGTTTTTTATTTTTTGTCTTAATAGGAGCCTAGCTTTCCTACGTGTTGACGGAGGGAGCTTGCTGTGTCTCAGTCGACACTGCTTGATATTTGCATAGTGCCATATCTACAGCAAGCTAGATTTTATGGCCTTTGCCACATTAGTTTCGTATCACTAGATTTGCACTTGATTACTACGTTTGTAGAGTGGTGGCATCTAGAAACTCATATATTTACTTGCCATATGGAGAGTATACTATCACATTGAAGGATGCCAGCATCTAGTTGGATTTATCAATTGACAATCTACGAGTTAAAGATAGTACACGTCAGAATTAGTGATAGGTATTCTTTGATTTGTTAGGTATTGTTCTACCTCCTGATAAACTCAAGAGTTTTCAATTAACTATAGTATGGTTATGACAGCAGTTCTGTAGGCTACTACCTACTATAGATATTATAGCCGTACAGCATTATACTAGGGCATATATTTTATCATTGATGGGAGGATGTCTATTCATGGATAAATCAAATAACCTGATGGACATTATATTTTTGCCACTATTTATTGATTTTGAGGCCGTGAGACATTATAGTTAGGATAGTGTTGGTCTAGCTTGGTTGTATAAAGAGCTTTATAGGTCAAATAGAATAGATACACATGATATCGTGAGACCATTGATTTTACTTTAGATATAGTCATGGGATAGATCTCCGTTTATTACTCCCCATAGATTAGATCGACCTCCTAGATAGTGTTGGTCTAGCTTGGTTGTATAAAGAGCTTTATAGGTCAAATAGAATAGATACACATGATATCGTGAGACCATTGATTTTACTTTAGATATAGTCATGGGATAGATCTCCGTTTATTACTCCCCATAGATTAGATCGACCTCCTATAGATCCTGTTATGGATTTGACTAATAGAGGTGCATTTCCATATAGGCCACTAGTCATGAGATACATAATGAATGTTGAATACTAATTTCATATCCAAGCTATTTGAATCATATGTAACTAACTTATCCAACTTCATTGCACAGATGGAAAGATACTTTTTGGTGATGCAGGTTTCCATCCATGTTCTGATGATATATCGATACCACCTTGATCGTCTCAGAGCTAAGCAGGTATAATTATAATTAATTTATGCATATTGTAATTGTATTTAGAATGACTTGTCTCAGAATTCTTACATTTAATTGTGTTTATAAAAGATTATATGGTACTCATATACTCTTAAAGTTCTTCCACTTCTACCAAATTATTACTTCGGTGGACAGGATATATGGCGATATCGGATGCCACTTTTATGTTTTCAGATCGCAAAGTGCACGAATTCTAGACTGCATTGTATCGACCTTAGTGGATGAGTCGATCATGATTGGAGTATCACTCATCATGAGTTCGTCGTGCTCTGGGAGAGTCGGCAAGATCATGTTATGGACAGTCCAGTGGTTAACGGTACTATGGACTATTATAATCCCTACATAGAGTGGTACCATCGCATCACTTGTCGATTCATTTATCGTGATGGTGCGATGTTCGACAATCTAGTAAGAGTTTAAATTTACTTATTTTTCTTCATGTTTATTATTATTGTTCATACTACTCATTATTTGCTTGTCTATGTCAAAGCGACAGTCTGGTCTGGATTCAAGATCTTGCTTATCTAGACTCTATATCCACATCTAGGCATGTCATCCAGGAGATATGCACTTCAATCCTCCATGTCATCAATGAGCATGGTCGTATCTCCAGGTATGTGTATGATCATGGTTGCGACACCTCAGAATCTACTCCTTCATCTTTTCGCATCCATCATCATCGGGAGCACCAGCAATTTTGCATAGATGAGATAGCCAACGACATACTGCCTTTTCATTTCTGATTTTGAACTTTCTTATATTCAGTCCATATATCATCAAATGCGTACATGCAAAACAATATTATCTAGTTTCAGACCGTTGAGAAAATTGTAGTATATTTTGAGTATGTGGCGGACGATATTAGCCATCAGGGAGTTTCGTACCATGTAAGAGGCTATATAGATGAGGGAGCTATACAAGTGGCTATCATATATATAGGGCATAGTATCGAGGAGCATGAGGGCCTTAGTGAAGCTCCACTTATGGATCGTCGGAAGCACCCTACAAGGAAAAAGCGATGGCTGCCATGTGGAACATGATCCTTTTTTGTTTTATTATATATATGTACCATATGGATTCGATTTTTTTTAATAAGTAAAATTATATATTTTCTATGATTTCATGGTATATTGGTCCCTATTTTGTGACTTGTCATGCAATTTTCATCATGCAATGTTACTTGTCATGCATTGTTCAGGTATTATTGGTCATGCAATGTTACTTATCATGCAATGTTTAGGTGTTGATTATCAAGTGTTACTTATGAGGTTTGGATTTTGGGTTCTAGATTTTGGGTGTCGGGTTTCGAGTTTCGGATTTTTGATTTTGAGTTTAGGGTTTTAGATTTCGGATTTTGAGTTTTGAGTTCCAGGTTAGGGGTTTGGGGTTTGCGGTTTAGGGTTTGGGTTTTAGATTTTTGGATTTTAGAGTTTCGAATTTTAGGATTTTGGATTTTGGGGTTTCGAGTTTCATGTTCAGGGTTTGGGGTTTAGCTTTTTAGGGTTTTGGATTTTAAGGTTTTGGATTTTAGAGTTTTAAGTTTGGGGTTTTGGATTTCGGATTTTGTATTCGGATTTGGGGTTTGAGGTTTAGAATTTTGGAGTTTTGGATTTAAGGTTTTGAGTTTGGGGTTTTAGATTTCAAGTTTCACGTTCAGGGTTTGAGGTTTAGAATTTAGAGTTTGGAATTTTGGGTTCTAGGGTTTTGGATTTCAGATTTTAGGTTTGGGGTTTTGAGTTTGAGGTCTGGGGTATGGGGTTTAGGCTGTCACTCTATTTTGATCATGTGAAATTAACTTTGGTCGAAATTCACAGAAATCTAACAAACTAAAAAAATCTAAAAAAATACGATCGACTGGCACCATATCGCAGTTGACCGTGTTGGGACACAAAGGGAGGTCGACTGGCCCAATCGATCAAGTTCAATTGCCTGACTCGATCTAACACGATCGACCACCTCAGTGGGTCGATCGATCTTGCAAAAGATAAGAGGGCGGTCGACTGCTCGGATCGATCAGACTTGACCGCCCAACTCGATTTGATATGGTCGGCCACCATAATGGCCCAATTGACCATCTGAATTGATCGGACTCAACCATCTAACTCGATTTGATGCGGTTGATCACCTCAATGGACCGACCGATCGTCATGGCATGATATGGAAAATAAGGCAGTCGACTGGCCCATCTAAGGCGGTCGATCGCCTTAGACTGAGCCGGGTGGTCAAGTCCGGCAAATCCAACATGCCAACCACCCTTCTATCTTTTGTGAGGTCGATCAGGTTTTAATTTTTTTCTTTTCAATGGTTGGATTACTAAGTATGTATGAAACCCTAAACTTAAAACCCTAAACCTATGGAGCACGCATATTCAAAGGTCTATGTCATAAAAAAGGTATGTGAGTCATCATCTATTGATATGATGCTTGAGAATAAGTTCACATCATGTGGCAATGAGAAACTATCATCTGACATGAAAATAGTATTTGTAAAGCTAAAGAAGCCATTTGCTGATCACCAGCATATAAATTTGTCAGTAATTGAGATAGTGTGATACGATATGGATATCCATACACAAGTGGAGCGTCATAAAAATAATGTACAAATGCATGAGAATAATGGTGTTAATTAGAACATAATAGTTTATAAGAAATCTCAAGTAAAAGATAAAATTGGTCAATATTATATACACGATTTCATTTGACAAGTAGGGAGCACCAAAAAATTGGAAATATGTCTACAACAAATCAAATTACATTAAAAATAAGTACAAAAGATGATACATCATCAGATGGAGCCTTATATACTGTAACCAGAAGTCGGCGCCTAATCATCCCTGGTAGGATCCTGTGGAGGCTGAGAGAACTGATAATAAAATTGCTATATGAACCAATCAAATTATGCAAATCCCTCGTCCAGTCGCACCTCAATACTGTTAGCCCATTCATCGATCTATGCAAATCCTTCATCCATCCATGCAGTGAGAGATATCTCTAGTGCATCTACCCAAGCAGACAATGCATGTAGATCGAAAGACTGCTGATTAAATTGTGTAGACTGTGTATGCTGAGCAGGATGTCTAGACTGATCTCTATCGGTAGGCTGATTTTTTTTTCACTATCACTTTCTTCTTCATATATCTTAGATATACGCCTCCACACCCCATCAGTAAATATATACCCCATATGTCTTAAAGATGAGTAATTATAGGTGTCAGTGGGTCTGAGCTTAATAACTTTAACCTTATTAGTGATAGAGATATTAAAATATTATTTGGATTGATGGTACACGGGGGTTTATAAGGAAAGGAGAGGGAAGGATAAAGAATAAACTCCTGTTTGGCAAAATTTTTTGAGGGGTAAAGGAGGGTAGAGAAGGATTTTCTCAATCCCTCCGTACCCCTCAATTACTTAATTTTTTGTATCCTCCGATTTGGGATGTAATGGAGGGGAAGGTTCACGTTTAATTTTCACTTTCCTAACTTATTCTTAATAAACTTTAAAATTACAACTTGACCATTATATACTCTATCTTCCCAACTGCTTTTTTGCTCTTTGCACAACTTAGAACCCTATAGCCATCCCTTCACCTACAATGGAACGGACATTTCAGAAAGCTAAAATTATTCTCGAATAGATTCATGTAAATGCCAAAAAAAAAATCAAATAGAGTAGATTTGAGAAGCATATTTGTCAAAAAAAATAGATATTTGTCAAAATATCATAAATATTAAATAGTACATCTATTAATAAGAAAGACATATTTATCAAAATATATATAAAATTTTTTTACTTCTCTCTTAACCCATGTATCCAAACAAAGATAAGGTATGTATCCTTCTTTACTCTTCCCCTTCCTCTCCAAACAAGGGTTCATTAGTTCCCTTACTCTCCCCTCCCTTCCCCTCCATTCCCCTCCCCTCCCTTCTCCTTGTGAACTCTCATGTACCTCCAATCCAAACAAAGCAAAAGATCTTGAAGATAGCGGTCATAACAGCTCCACAGGATAAACATGATTTTGGACTTTGAAAACATTCATTCATATAACGTATCATTAAATATGACAAATTAACCCTATCATTCGAAAGCATCATTTTGAGGAGATAAATAGCTAGATATGATATACTATATTTGTGACCTCTTCTAGATAGAAAATTAAATATAAAAATATGATGAATTAATCTATTTTCAAGTGGTAATAGATGTACATTAGATTTATTAGTTTGAATTAAACCATCATTTTCAAAAATAATTCTAATATAGGTAAGATAATCTAAATCTCGATGACTCTAATAAGTATTATTGAAATATTTATCACCATCTACTAGAATATTCAAGATTTGACAAAGAATACTATAGTCAAACTCTATAATTTTTCTTTACATACGATATAATAGAATAAGCTGAAATATTAAATTAAATTGCTATAAAATATTTAGCTAAATTAAGATAGGTTGGCTTGTTCGGTATAATTAGAGATAGCCAACTTATCCTTTCAAACAAAAATTAATTAGAAATCATTAGAACTATTAATATATTATTCTTCCTTATTTGAGGAATTAGATCTAAAGTTTTCGCTATATTCATTATTCAGAACAAATCTTTTTATACCTGCATGAAGGTTATTTCTCTTTTTTATTTGAGCCATGTTTTTTTTCGACATATCTTCGTATTTTTTGAAGCTGTTAGATCGATTTGAGGGTGAGGATGGGAATTGGGATATATGTATTAAGAAGATTTTTTGGATAGATGAGTAGGGAGAAAGCGGAGCTCGACTGGGGTTTAAAAAAATTAGAACATTAAGTGAAATCGTGCGTTCAACTCATGATTTCAAATGAAATCATAGATTGTAAGTATGATTTCACCTAAAATCATGGCTCCACCCACGAATTCACCAAGCCAAAATCGTGGGTTCAATCCACGATTTTGATTGAATGAATTTGAAAATCGTGGGTTCAATCTATAATTTTAGCTGACCTAGTATTAAAATCATGGGTTGAGCCCATGATTTTATGGATGGCACATCTGACGCAGTAGATTTGAAAATACTTTCAATCGATGGTAACTTTGAATTAAATATTAAAAATATAATTTTTTTAAAAAAAGAGCCAGCAAACACTTCCCTGCAATTTTTGACAAAGTGCACGGAAAAAAGAGTTGCAAAAATATATAATTTGCATGAATGATTGTAAATAAATATGAATAAAAGTAGTTGTTTCTAGATTTCTATGAAGAAAAATCAATGCCAACAGACTTTTATGGGAAATTTTTCCATACGCACACCACTCCCTCCTTAGAAAATTTGAGAGGGAATTATCGGAAAGGATGAAGCTAAAAATAAGTATTCCATTGAAAGGGAAAGAGAAGGGAAAAATAATTAGAGAGAGAGAGAGTGGAACACCACACTCTTTTTCCTTTAACTTTTAAAAGCATATTTCGCCAATCATGTGGCATAGAGGAGATGATGCTGAAACAAAATAAAATGACTCAAATACTAAACAAATACCATTTCCTCCTCTAATTCTTCCCCATAATATATTTTTTATTTTATTTTTTACATCCAGATGCCTTTTGTAGTAGAGAATTAATTTTTTTATTTTTATTCCAAACATCCTCCACGGCAACTCGTACCGGATAAGAAAGCCCAATCGGAAGAACTTGCATCCACCAACTAACTTAAACATCAGAGAATCAGACAGAGAAAATGATTTTCAGTACTCAATTTCTTAAAATCCTGAAAAAATCACTCTTTTGAAGAAAGGAATAGTAAAATTCGATATATTTTCATTTAGGTGCCTCAGGTGAAAAGATTATTCGATCTTTTCTTTCTGATTAATGCAAGAAATATCCCTTTGTAATCAATGTCATTATACTAGATCGGATGATGGCTTCGTTATATTCATTGATACATTCCATCCCTTTAGTAAAGACCTTACACACACATGTACACGTACATATCTTGAATTGAGTCTCATAAAAGTAAATACTACTGTCCAAATGTTTTAAGATATTGGACAAAATAATGAAGATGCAAGATGAAGTTTCTTGCCATGAAGTTGCAAAAGCGAAGGATGGATTAATGGAGGCAGGGTGCTGGGTGGAAGTAGAGAGAACAATTAATGATGTATGGATTCTATGTACTGGTTTTCTTTACTTCACGCGGAGAGGTGGAGAGCACATTCATATGACGGCATTAACATGTCAAGACCACTTCCACTTCCCCAATCAACAGGAACACAGGGACAAGCGCTCTCCCCATAGCGGCCCATAGAAGATGAAGGATGGAACATGTGAAAATTATGAGCAAGCATGTTGAGGCTGCTCGTTCCTCTCCCTTCAAATCTAATACGAATTACGAATTTGCGTAGTGCATCAACCATTGAAATGATAGCTCTAGATTACTTAACTCATTAAATGATAGCATCCACATGTATGGATTTTATAACTCAATCTGATTTTCTCTATTTTTCTTAATTCTCTCTCTCTCATACGTAACTCATTAAATGATAGCTCTAGATTATATTCAAAGCCCACCGACAAAATATCTCTGTGTAATCAAGGTTATACAAATTTTCTATAACTAGCTGATAGCTAGAGTTGTACTTGAAGAGGAAGGTGGGTATTAATGAACTGGATGCACATCTCACCTCCATCATGTGAATCTTAGTCAATTTTTTTGTTTTTTTTAAAAATAGAAATGACGTAATGGACTCGGACTCTCCACTAAAATGCAAAATTAGATTGCAACAAATATAATCACAAAGATATATTAATCATGGATCTTCATCGACAACTACACATGCTATGCATGAAGACACAAGAGAAATTATATCTACACTGCATGGTCCACATGATCATGCATGCAGCCAATAACAATCATTAATTCTATAGACCTCATTCATCAAGTGTACAATTTGGTGCTTGCTCGTAAAATCAATTGTCGTGGTTGGTTGCATATACAGCCATGCTGATCACATGTAATGTAGGTAACAGTTTCTTGGTACATGGACCCACAACTAGCATGACACATTTAGTTATGGTAACAAGATGGGCGATAGAGAATGAGGAAGGGTGGAAGCCAAGCCTAACGCCATCTCAAGAGCATGGTGGAGCAAGCCGAAGGCAAAGTTGGAAGTACATGAACAATGGATCGATTGGAAGGTAGCCTAAAGCGGAGAGTCTTCTTGTGCACCGCTGTTATTGCACCGTCTAAGTTGAGCTCCAGTTACATCGCATCATTTCTCCCTTGATCTTTTTCCTAACACGCTTGCCTCGACTAATCGCCACCACTTTCCTTGAAATTACAAGATAGGAATTTGTATAAAATATTATTAAAGGACACACCCAAAGGCACCAAGGGAGAAGGAGAGTCAAAAGAAGACCAACAGCAAAAGGTTGGACGTGGACGGAGTGTCTCAGAATGTAATCAAATATGCTCATATTCCACACTCTAACGTGTAATCTCTCTAGAAATATCAGAACTGGAAACTAGATGTAAATTTACATTTAATTCCTTCAAGTCTTAACTCATAAATAATTTCATCTATTGATGATATAAAATCTATCTGAGATCAAGAGTGGTTGAATTCCTCTATCAATATCAGGTTAGTACTTTTTTTTTTAACACTAGATGTTAGGCTAATGGCTGGAAGCACGAGGACCTCAGTTTCTCATCTCAATGCTTAGGAAATTGTTTTGGTCCCAAAACGAAGTTGATGTAAAGTGGGGTACAAGTCACTTTCATATCCTTCTCCCCACCCTTCTATTGGTTGCTACAGTCAAGGACGGCAGGAAAGTAGACATCATTGGTTAAGAAACTGTGATTATATTGTACATCATTGCTAACTCACGAAAAGGCCTTCTAATAGCCATAATTTCAATGGTTGGTGATATAACTTTGGTCAGTAATAGCTGCTTGGTGCAAGAATTTGAAGAATTCAAAAAAAATTAAATACTGTATTACAATGGTAGCATTATACAAGTATCAATTTTGTCAATTTTTTCAATTTCAAATCATCATATTCGCTTGCCTATAAAGTTACAATAGAAGAAAGTAATGGATGGCTATAGCATCACATATTTTAGATATGTTTCGTAGCTTAGCTCTAAAAATAAAATAAAAAAATATATATATATTTTACATATACATACATACATATGTCTATATATATAATCAAAAAAAATTAATCAAGCTTTCAAAATATAATTTATTTAATTGATTGAAAGTCCATTGATTATCATGAAAGAATTTTCATGCAACAAGTTGCATGTAATGTATTGCTACATGTCTAATTTTTACGCTAGTCACTGAATAATCACTCATGATGCATTGCGGATGGTGCGAATTAAGAATTATATATAAAATTTTAAAAATTGTTAGAAGAATAATATATATATATATATAGAGATTTATTAGGATTTATAATATTAATATTTGACAAGACTCTCAAAAATTATTATTTTAACATTTATGTGCTAGTTCAGAATATCAGGATTTTTAAAATCATTAGGCATTAGCGTAATTTGAGAACAAAGAACCGGCATCCCAGGTGGGGCTCCCGTTAAATGCCGCAAGCTTTCACCGTCTCTTTCCCTTCTCTCTTTCAAGCGTAGAGAAGACAAAGGAGGGGCCTTTTCTCTCTTTCTCCTTCTTTCACTCCCTTCCTCCCTCTCTCTCTCTCCTAAGGAGAAAAAGGAAGGAAGAAAGGGAGGCGAAAAGAAGAAAGGGCAATGGCGTCGATGGTGGCCTTCCGACCGGAGGCGTTCTTATGCTTCTCTCCTCCCAAGACCACGAGGAGTACCAGATCTCCCAGGATTTCCATGGCCTCCACCGTTGGCCCCTCCACCAAGTGAGTTCTTTTATCCCTTATACTCCCTTCCCGCGTTGGATTAGAACTTTTGTTGCTGTTGTGCTCGTGAATCAAGCTATGGGTGCCATTTCCTGATCGAAGGGGTTGTTTTATTGCGGGGAATTTGTGCAGTTCTGGGTGATCTTGATGTCTCGAGCTATCAGTTTGTGTGAATCTGTTGATTTTTTATTTCTTTCTTTTTTCTCCGTATTTTGTATGCTTAAGGATTGGGATTGGTGAAAAGTTGGTCTTTTTCTCTGATTTTTGTCGAAATTGCGATTTCACGAGGTTGCCGACTGGCCGATTTGATGAACGCTTGGTAAAAGATACCCGAGTTTGATCCCGTCCTCCGGCTGATTTGGCTGAGGGTTCCCACTGTGTTGGTTCTCAGGAAAAAAATTGCTTTTTGTAGAGGAAGCGTCCTCATTTGTTTTATGGGTGTATATGCTTTCTTTTTTTTTAAATTCTTCTTCTTTCTCATTTTTTAATTTAATCTAGAGTTGGTGTTTTGAGGGACCCATTTTGTCCTGTGTTTGTGAGTGTATGATTTTGTTTTTGCTACCATTGGAATTGGTCCAGAATATAAATAATTTAATGGGATTGATTTATACTCAAGCTCCATTTTGCTTTCTTTTTTTTTTTTTGTATTGTTTGATGGGTTTTGTTATATTTTAATCAATCCCATTAAATTATCTATAATTTTATTATCCTGCTCTTTAGGTTACTCGACACATGGGTCCAATTGGTTTGATTTTATTGTCGTGCGGTAATGTCTGCATGCCTTCTTGATTGAGAATAATTGATGTATGTTGGTTGTAGGTTTGTTTCTGCACGTTGAATGTGTTATGAATTGGTTTAGGCTGTGTTTGGCATGCAGCTGTAGCTGTAGCTGTGGCCTGAGCTGTGAGCTGTAGCTGTGTTAGTCTAAGTATTTGGTAAAAATTAACTGCATCAGTAAGCTGTCATATACAAAATGACATAAAAGGACATAACTTCATTTTATTTATTTTAGCATCACTTCAAATATTCAGTTCAATTAAATATAATAGATGTAATAAAAATCAACTTTACTAAATTATAAAATAAATAAATTATAAAATAGTAAAAATAAAATTATGTGATATTTTTAAGTTTGAATTAAGAATAGAGGAGAGGGGAGAGGCGGATGCGAGAAGTATAGAGGAGAGGGGAGGAAGTTTAAATGTTAAGTGCGTGAATAATTTTAAAAAAAGATGAGGATAAATTTGAAACTAAAAATGCACAGCTAGCTGTTGATTTTGAACCCTTAGGTGAGAGAACTGTCAACAAAAGCTAGCTTATGGACCATAAGCTACCCTCACCAAACGCTAATATTGCTATGCTGTAGCTTAAATAAGCTAAGGGTGTGTTTGGTTACACTTTTTGATTTTTGATTTTTAAAAAGTACTTTTTATTTTTTTTTTATTTTGCTATTGAGTAAAAGCAAAAAGCAAAAGTATGTTTGGTAACTACGTTGCTATAAAGTAAAAGCAATATTTGGGGATGGTAGGTGAAGAGCTCGACGAGGGAGAAGGGTTCGGAAAGTGAGGGAGAAGAGGGTGGGGATGTGAAGAGCTCGACAAGGGAGAAGGGTTTGGGCTCTTTACTTTTGGTTTGGCATTTTAGATGTGGGAAAGCAAAAAAAGCAGAAAAGCAAGTTTTGGAAAGCAAAAATTTTTGCTTTGCATATAAAGCAATTATTTGATTTTACTTTTGCTTTTCATGGTGTTACCAAACATTGCTTTTGATTTTA
>KE504722.1:855358-880509 GCA_000441515.1 Elaeis oleifera
CTATCCCAAAAGCTGCATACCAAACACAGCCTTAGACTATATGGCCTTCTTGCTATTATCTATAATGTTTATTGTTGTTGATTTGCTTAGGAAACTTGTTGGTGAGGGTTTAATGGTATTCGAGCTTTAACATGTCTGGTCAACATGTATTGTTGAATATTTCTATTCTGTAAGTCCTTTAACCAAATAAAGAAAGGCAATGACGTTTAAGATGTCCCATAGAAGATTCTGGTTCATAAAAATGGATCTTTATTGTGCTCATCTCTTTCTTCTATCTGTACCTTGCAGTATTGTTCTTTTGTATTATCTCTCTGTGAATTTGAGAATACATGGACCAAGTACAAGTCTAGAGACCAGGTTTTGGGAAAACTGCAAGAAAGTTGAACATTTCATTTCATAAATCATGAGTGTTAACATATATGGAAATGGCTGACTATCGGATAAATGAGAATCTGTTGGTGCATCTAAATGCATGCCTGTCATGTATTAATATGTTGGGATCAGATTCTCCAGTAAATTTATAAGGTAACTCCGAATAAAATGTTACATAAATGCACCATGTCCCTTATACAGGTGTAAATGGCACCTGAAACCTGATAACTTGGCTGGATTAGTTTATCAAGTTCAGATGTGGAGACAGCATGGATTCAACCTAAGTTCAAACTGTTTACAGCCTTACTCCCATGCATCTGGGGCACTACCCATCTGAGGGAGGGAGAGATTGTGGCTATAAGACCCAGGGGTTTCCCATTCCTCCCATGTATATGAGGAGCTAGGCATCTTGGTAAGAGAGCTTATTTTGGATGTAAGATTCAAAGTTCCCCATGAAGTACTGGAAAGTCATTGCCACCTTCTTGACAGATTATGCAATTTAGTATTCAACTTCCTCATCGCATGCCTCTTGTTTTCCCCTGGCTGTGCCAAAAAACATTAGTAACAAAGGCCTGGGATGAACACAAACTTATGCCTAAGATGGTAAGCATGACTATAAGAGGCTGCTAGACTGACTTTGGTGCAAACAATCAATCATACAGACTGACATTAAGATACAGAATCTAAAAATAGGGATTCAAGCCCTTTGTAAACACAAAAAGTTGATAACCATTCTATGTATAAGAAAGTTTAATTAATGGAATGTGCAGAAAATGAACAAATGAAAGATACCTTATGGATCTTTATGATTTTAAGAATTTGCACTTTAGATTGTGTTCGAATCTGTTAATTTTCATTGGAAACAAAGAACAAACCCAGTAGAAACTGTTTACTTGTTTTGATGAGAAATGTGTCTGTCATGGTTTGCTGTACTGGTGCGTACTCGTTCATAGCGGGCTTGTCATACCACTACTCAACTGAGATTTGACATGGAGGGCAGATGGACACTGTATCAGCATGGTACCGGTGCAGGGTCTAGTATAGAGATGGTGAACCTTTATGTCCCTTCATAATGACTAGATTTGTCAAGAAGCCAAATGGATTAGTCTAGAAGCAGTGATCAGACTAAACCAATGTGATGCATCAAATCATGTTTCTGAACAATATTTTGTTGTAAGTTCTTTAGCGTGATTTTTGTGTGGTGGAAGCATTCTTGGCAGCCTGCTAATTAGTTGCTTTAGCCTCTAGTTGATAAAGGAGTAAGTAAGTTGTTTTGAATTTTTTCCCCCTAATAAAAAATGGGTCTCTGCTGTTGCCATCTGTTGGAGCCTAGAATTCTGCAACTCATGTTATGATACCTGACTTTACAAGTCTGAACTAGTAACTTGGGAAGTCGGTTATTTCTTGCTATAAATTAAAATAGTTGTTTTCATTTGAATTTGTCAGAAGTCTAGGATTGAAACAGTGGCAATATTGTGCATATGTTACTTGGTCATTCTGCATTTGACAATAATACTGCACTTTCTTCCCTATTATAAAGCTAAAAAGGTTCTTAGTTCTCAGGTGCAGTTTGAATTAGGTGATGGATCGAGAACAAACACAGAAATCAGAGAATTCTTTGAAAGTTGAGCCTAGACTGTGAAGAGGGTGAACTTCACATCTTGGCCTTTAACCTAAATTAATCAAGATTCCACTTATTTGAAGATTATCATGGAAGAGTCATAATGCTGGTTAATACCTTCCCCCCATTGTGATGTTCTCAACTTACTGAAGTTTCACCAAAGAGATATACATATATGAAAGAAATATCATTAATTTTAGGAATAGGTGGTAATCTGTAGAGGCTGTTGAAGTCCACATACATGTGGACACTATAGTGTTAAGCTAGGTTCCATCAATTGTTATACTAAGTGTATGCTTTCTATTATATGCTCTCATGCTATAGGCCCATGGTATGCCCACCTTACTAGTTACCTTCTGCTTAGTTGCTTCAAGCCTGCAACTGAGTTGACTTCCTTTAAGCAATCCTTGCTAACATTAGCATGGGAATTTTGTTATTGGTTCAAGCATCTCACTTAGCTAGAGAAAGTAGCTCTTGAAGAAAGTAGTCCTTCTGCCCATGGCTTGCAATCTTGGTCTCGGGTATTGTACCGATATGGTACTAGCACGGTTCGATATTTAGAGATCTTCGAAATGTGATTTGTAGGTCATTTGTTGTTATTTTATATCATATTGGTCGTGGGACTATATGATTACTTGATGCTTGCAATTGTAATAGATAAAAATAGATAGTACATAGTTTAGCTTGAAAATACATATGTCAAATGGATTTGAATTAAAAAAAATATATACTGATATCTAGTCCCTTGCAGAGTGTCTATGCCGCTTATAGACATCTGTCTCTCGTTCATAATCAATGCCTTGGACTTGACTCCAACATAGATGGTGGCCTAACCCTTGCATACAATAATCTAGGCCTCCTAGATAGCCACCCTGAAAATATGACATTTTTTTAATTATTTTGCTTGCGTAATTTGTTTATGTTTGTAGATTTAATTGACAGTGGTTGTCGATATGTGAACTTAATAGGATAATAGATATGTTATAGATTATTGGCAATATTTAATTATTTATATCTAGCATTGTTTAAATATTTTTGAGAATTTTTAGTATTTTTTTAAAAAATAAAATGATCATGAAGCTCGAAGCCTGGCACAGCCCTAGAAGATAGGCCCAAAGGTCAGGCTGCGTCGGGTCCGGGCCTATGAAAATTGTGTTGACCTTGTCAAGGCCCGGCCGACCTGGCCTATGAACAGGTCTACTCATGACTTTATGATGCCATAAAATTTGATCAAAACATTCTCACTGTATCATGGCTGGAGAACTTCTAGTTCTTTGCCCATGTGTTCAGGAAAAATCTTCTTGAACATAATGTGTCTATACTTCCAAGTGCTCTTACCATCAACCCTCTATTTATTTTGGAATTTTGTTTCTAGAAATAGTTATATTGGCATATTTCTATTTGGATCAATTTCCCTGTTCAGATTTGATTCACTTGGTAGCAGAGAATTGAACAATTTCCATGAATTTATGATTGTAGTATATAGAATAATAGAACGGATGTATTTAATGCATGTTTCTTCTGTCCGAAGTCCAGATTTTCAAGGAGGAATGTCTAATAGAGAGAGACTAGATAATATTTGTCCAGATCAATTTCTGTATCCATTTCCTTTTCTAATCTATCCAGATATGATACAAATTTCAGCAACCAACTAATATCCATATATGTATCCAATCCATCAAAGGAAAATAGATACGAAAACGGATAGACAGCTGCTCTGTCTGTATCTGAATATTCAGTTCTGTTTGCAATCATGTCTAGTCTTATATAGCTCTCATAAACTTTAAAGGAAGATAAGTGACAATATTAACATGTCCTTAACTTAATTTACCTTCTATACTATGATATCTTTGATTTGGTTGTTCATAAAATTCAACTATCCAATTTATATCTGCATTTATATTGTACATCTGTTAGATTCATATCCATATCTTATTCATCAACTGAAAATGGATACAGATATTGATATACAGCTATCCAAGCCATTTTCATCCAAAATGCCTGTGATAATAAAACTGCAAGTCAGAAACAATCTTTCTTCTCAATATTTATCAAGACTCTCTTTCTATGGGCTAGATTTATATTTTTACATTTTGCTAGCGTATGTGCCTTTGTTATTGCCTGACTTGGAAATGGATTATCCTAGCTAAGTGGTTTGATGTCATTTTAGAGAAATACTTTATATCAGCAAAACTAGTAGGTGTGTAGATACCTATTTTACTAACTTCCTCGTGCGAGGTCATCAGCTCTAATATTCTTTTCCTCTCAGCATACCTGATCACTATCAATTTCTTACTTTCTAATCTTCCATGGTTGCAGTGTTATTTTGAGCTGTCCATATATTTTTGTCATTTCAGTGCATTGAATAACTTAATTGAATATGTTTTTCCCCCAACGAAGGTTGCTGCATAAATGTGTGCATCATGGATAATGGCCAAAATCTCATGTATTAAATTTTATGATCTCACAAGATGAGGTTATCTGGTCCGGTGAATATTATGTTTTGAAGAAGTATTCTTCCAAAACTAAAATCTGTGTTTTTTAAATCATATTAGGGTTGAGATTCCCAAAAAGCCTTCCTGCCTCCGCGTGAGGTACATGTTCAGGTCACACATTCAATGCCACCTCAGAAGATTGAGATTTTTAAGTCATTAGAGGACTGGGCAGAAAATAATATCTTGGTGCATTTGAAGCCTGTTGAGAAGTGTTGGCAGCCCCAGGATTTTCTGCCTGATCCATCATCGGAAGGATTTCATGAAGAGGTTAAGGAACTGAGAGAACGCTCTAAGGAGATCCCTGATGATTATTATGTTTGCTTGGTTGGAGATATGATCACTGAAGAAGCTCTTCCTACATATCAAACAATGCTCAACACCCTTGATGGAGTTCGAGATGAGACAGGGGCAAGCCTTACTTCTTGGGCAGTCTGGACGAGGGCTTGGACTGCTGAAGAGAACAGACATGGGGACCTTCTCAACAAGTATCTATACCTTTCTGGTAGAGTGGACATGAAGCAAATTGAGAAAACAATCCAATATCTGATAGGTTCTGGAATGGTAAGTTTATCATGACAGTCTAGTATTTGCTCAATTTCTTTAATTGATATTTTCCTTGTGATTATCGCATCATCAAATTCTGATAAGAGTGAGGGTGCATTTTGCTTGCCCGAACAAGCTTCAAAGGTCGCCAATCATGGAGAAACTTCACTGAGATACAGTTGTTATCTCAAATATGGGCTTTTTTTCTTTATCTTTTTTATTTGAATAATTGGAGCAACTGCAATTTACTTCAAAAATAGCTTGCTTGATATTAAGTTATGCCTGAGTTCTTTTATGTGTTCTTTTAGGTTTCTTTTTAGTCCATTATTGGTTTAGTGTTTTATTATCTGGATCAAACATCTTAGGATAGACTATTTTGTATCTGTTAACAAATAGGTCGAAGCAGTGATTGCTTCCATAATTTGTTCAGCCGATGCTGGAGATTGCTTGAATTCATGGTATTTTACTTGATTGAATAGGTCACATCAATTAATATCACTTTCTTGTTTGCTGTCTGTAGGATCCTAGGACAGAGAACAGCCCCTACCTTGGTTTTATATACACCTCATTTCAGGAGAGGGCGACTTTCATTTCCCATGGGAATACTGCCAGGCATGCCAAGGAACATGGGGACGTGAAGTTGGCTCAGATATGTGGTACAATTGCCTCGGATGAGAAACGCCATGAGACAGCTTATACTAAGATCGTGGAGAAACTGTTTGAGATCGACCCGGATGGTACGGTGCTTTCCTTTGCTGACATGATGAAGAAGAAGATCTCAATGCCTGCCCATCTGATGTATGATGGTCAGGATGACAACCTCTTCGAGCACTTCTCGGCAGTAGCCCAGCGTTTGGGTGTCTACACAGCCAAGGACTATGCCGACATACTTGAGTTCCTTATTAATAGGTGGAAAGTGGGTGAGTTAACCGGCCTCTCTGGGGAAGGTAAGAGAGCCCAGGACTTCGTCTGCACTCTTGCTCCCAGGATCAGGAGGATTGAAGAAAGAGCTCAGGAAAGGGCCAAGCAAGCACCACGCATACCTTTCAGCTGGATCTATGGCCGGGAAGTGCAACTCTGAGCATGACCAATATCTGTTTTGGTTTAAATACCAGTTCTTCAGGGTTGGCCAAAATTTTGCATCTGCATGTATCAGCTATTTATAGGGTTTTGAAACGATTAGCTTAAAATCCATATATGCTTTGTTAGTAGGTCAGGTCAGGATGGGGAAAGCCGTAGATACTCTTTTAAGCTATCACAGATCATCTTATGAGCAGGTGAGGGATGCTGTTGAAGTGGTGTCCAGTTGGAAACCTTCCTGTTTCAATGTTTTCTTTCGTGTATTAGTACTCCTATGTAGGAAAATGGGCTGATTACTGTATCTGGAACCTAGTTCTTGCTCGCTTTTTTCAATGTCTGTATGCTTCATCTGGAATGTCTAAAATTCAGTCTATCAATCTTAAGATATGTAAGGGGATTAATGTTTTCTTCAAGCTTGCTTTGTATCCTGCGGCTAGAAACTTATACTAAGAAAGCTTTCCAGCTGTTTTTTTATCTTCTTCTTCTTATTTTCCATACCTCCCCGTTTTTTCCTTCTATTCTGCTGATTGGAAACATGGTTGAAACCCAACAATCAGATGTATTTTTGGTATCATATAATAAATATTTTAAAGGGTGTTTGGTTAGCGGTTAAAATTGGAATAGATTAGAATGGAGATCAGAATTTGTCACATCTATCAAAATATTTGGTCTGTGATTAAAATCGAAATTGAAATAAAGGTTTGAATTCATAGAAAAATGACGAGATTAGATTTTAGAAAGATTGGGTAATTTTATTTCATCTCGAAATCAAAATAGGAATTCTTTCTTCCAAACAGTGGGATAGAGGTCATCTATTTCTGTTTCAGATTTTAATTCTCTCCAACCAAAAATACCCCTTAAAATACTTCTGCATAACAACTAATGGTTTTACAATAGTTGACATACTAAATGATATTTCATGTCAAAGATGCTAGCTATTATGTAAATAATGTCTCTTGAGGATTCTCGTGGCCAAGTCTCCGATTTTGTTGTTTGTACTCGCAAGAGGATCTAGCTTCTTCCTTTTTCTCAGGGTTGATAAAAAGGGAAACAATAGCCTGCCAAGTCTCCCCCCTGTTTCTGGGTGTCGGGAACGGTTGCCCTCTTATTGTACAGGACAAAAGCTAGCCATCTATCAAAGTTTTGAAGAATTTCAATTCAAGAATATCTTTGAGAAAACCAAAGCCGGTTTAGGACGCGTTTGATTATTTTGGAAATTTTTGAAAAAGTTTTAGAGAATAAAAAATAATTGGTCAAATTCTTTAAGCAACTTACTTTTGTCTCCATCCAAACAGCCAGAGAATTCGCAAATCTTTTTCAAATGACAAACTTTGTGCTCATATTTGGTTTTTTGGTAATTAAATTTTTTGATCATCTACATGTCCTTTTCTCTTCCCATTTCACCGCAGTCCGGGGTTCGGAGGCATCGGTCTTGAACGTTTTCAAACCCTATCTAAACCCCTCTTTCTCCCTCTCCCTCCTTGCTTCCTGAACAAGGGGAAAATGCTACCATCTTGGAAGCTTTTATGAATCCAAAAGCCTAATCTTCTTCACCTTCTCTCACATGGAATCCACCATTCTCTCCTCCCTCCTCCCCTCCACCCTCTCCTTTCCCCTCCGCCGTTGCCAACCCCGCCGCCACCGCTGGCGGCCACCGCGTCTTCCAGACCTCCCAATCTATGTCTCCCGCCGATAAATCTCTCCGTTTCCGCTTCCCCTACGCTCCCCAATCCTCAGTCCTTCGAAAAATCCCCAAATTTCCCCAAAAATGGGACGAATTTTCTTGATCTTGCGCGAAACCGATCGCGTTGGTCTTGTTCTGCGCGGCGGTTGGTTTCATCCCGATGCCCACGGCTCGATTCCATGCCATTGCTGCCCCTGTCGGGTGGCGTCGAGGGAGGAAGTTAAACCCAAAAGGTGAGAGCTCTAAGGATCACGAGTTCTCGGATTACACTCAGAGGTTGCTCGCGGTTGTTTCGGTCCTTCTGCAAAGGATCGAGGAGGTGAGGTCCTCGAAAGGAGATATGGATGGGGTTCGAGAAGCGTTGAAGCAGGTGAAGGAGAAAAGGGAGGAGATTCAGGAGGAGGTTCTGGAGAAACTGAATTCCGAGCTGAGGGAGTTGAAGAGGGAGAAGGAGGAGCTGATTGATCGGTCTGGGGAAGTCTTGGACTCGGCTTTGGCAGCAAGGAAGGAGCGCGACTGGCTATTGAAGAGTGAGGGAGGGGTGATGAGGTGAAGGAGAATGTGGAGAGGTTGGAGAATAGTATGAGTGTTGCAGAGAAGGCGTACAATGAGCTGTGGGAGAAGATTGGGGAAATTGATGATAGGATCTTGAGGAGGGAGACATGGACATACAGTATAGCTATCAGGGAGCTTTCATTCATAGAGAGGGAGAGTGAGCTCTTAGTGGAGAGATTTAGCCGGCGGGTGAGACGGGACAATCTTGACAGGTGCCAATTCAGACATTTTACCTTATGTAAATAGCTCTTTATGCATGTAGCTGTGTATGCTCTCACAAGACACTTGTAGGTGTTGTTCTGATGGTCTCCCATGCATTCCAAAGATAAAATGGACAAATTTGAGTAAAAGAATTATAAATCCTGCCATTCATGCTGCATTGATGCTGACTTTCTAACGAGAGTGTAAGTAGTAGTTTATGATGAAAATTGAAAGCAAATCTTGAATTGTCCTTTTGTCATACAAAACTGAAGTTGTAATATCAACAGGAAGGAGGAGGAAAAAGTAGTGGGAAATACATCAGAGTCTTTATGGTCTAGTGCAGTTCTGTTATCTTACTTTAGGACATAATTTGATTGGCTAAACAAAGGATCAAAGTGTCCTGCTCTCCTCCTCCTCCTCTGTCAATGCGAATATTCTAGACCATTCATTCAATAATGCTTCTGCCTATGTTCTATTGGGTCTTCCCTTCTTCTTTCTTTACTCATTGACAAAACTTCCTGTATGTCTTTGTATCAGGCAACTTCTACAATTCCCTTCTTACTTTATCATGCTCCTCTCCTCATCCTCTATCCAAAATATCGGTCCAGTTTAAATTAGTTCTCCACAGTGTTGTACTCAATCGGTGGAACTCTGCACTTGTAGTTGTGCTACCATTGTTTAAAAATGTTTTAGAATTGAATTTCAATTTCAGTTTGAGGCCAAAATTGGTAATTTTGCTGGTCAGGCTTCTAATGTAATGGGATTTTATGTCTAAAATGTGTGAGGGGAATTATACCTAATCAATAATCTGAAAATATTTTTAGAAAAATAAGGCATACAAGTTAAGAAAAAGCAATGCCTTTTGAATAATATAATATATGTGCATATATATATATATGTACACAAAAATTATGCATATATTCTAAGGTTTCAAATTTCATGGGACGGAGTTGTTTCAGTTTTTCCATAGAATGAGACGTGCCATTATCCTGCTCCATCCCGACACTTGGGATAGGGATGTCCCAAGACGTGCCTATCAAGATGTTAGAACAATGGATAGACGGTTCTATCCTGACACTTGGGATGGTATCCTATCCATTTGTCTTGCAGGACATCCTATGGGGACTTGAGTCCTTGATGTATTCATGATGATTTAAGAGATATTGGTATTGAATGTCATGAAGTAGCATCAAACTATCAACTAAAGTATGATACAGATTCATAACCTATCAAGTATCACATTATCTATAGAAATCCTTATATAGTTATATTTCTGAATGACCACTACTGAAATAATGCTTGTGAGTGTAAATGTCATCATCATTGTTGTTTCTGCAATCTGCGTATAAGTATAATGCTGAGCATGATAGAATTGTTGTCTATTGCATTTAGAACGATACCATCATACAAATAGGGCTGAGCACGGGTTGGGTTCGATCAGGTTGAGGAAAAAATTTCATTCGACCGAACCCAATCAAGTTGAAGAAAATTCAATCCACTGTCGATCATTTATTATATATAAACTGTTTGAAATCGAAGTGAACGGTTTGTAGCGGGTTCGACGGGGTTTTGTTAGTTTGGGCTTCAATATTGACCCAATGTTGATTTTAAGTTCAATGTTGGTCCACTTAAGCTTATTTATTATTTTTTCAATTTAATGCAAAAAGGCCTAAACCTTATAAGTTATAAATTTTGGATTTATTTTGAATTCGTACAAAATAAAACAGAAAAAAATTTACTCATATGAAAGCAACTACATCTGAAAGCTTTCATTTTAGAATTGTCTCAAATTGATGTGCTTCCATCAACAATTCAACATTAATATTCCTATGAATCCAAATGGATGACGGGATATTTTTTAGAATGAAGTATTGAAGTTTAAACAACGCTGTCCCAAAATGAAAGTGAGTTTATGAAATACTATATCGGTTGGGTTTAATTTCATACGGGTTAAAAGTGTAGGAATCGAACCGATCGTAAATAATCGATTTTTTATAAACCTCAAGCTGATTCCACCCGATTTATGTCTTTCAACCGACCGAAACCGATGTTTATTGGGTCAGATTGGGTGGGTTTCTTTAGGTTTCAGTTATTTGCTCAGCCCTACATACAAATGTGATCTATTGACTTGCTATAGCCCATTCTGCACTTAGTTGTCCATATTAGAAGAGAGAAAGGATGATGATTGATGGTTGAGGCCCTTGAGGGTATAACTATGATACATACATACATACAAGGTGGCTGTGGCCATGGTGTCACTTCTATGAAAGCAACTACATCTGAAAGCAACTACATATGAAAGCAACTACATCTGAAAGCTTTCATTTTAGAATTGTCTCAAATTGATGTGCTTCCATCAACAATTCAACATTAATATTCCTATGAATCCAAATGGATGACGGGATATTTTTTAGAATGAAGTATTGAAGTTTAAACAACGCCGTCCCAAAATGAAAGTGAGTTTATGAAATACTATATTGGTTGGGTTTAATTTCATACGGGTTAAAAGTGTAGGAATCGAACCGATCGTAAATAATCGATTTTTTATAAACCTCAAGCTGATTTCACCCGATTTATGTCTTTCAACTGACCGAAACCGATGTTTATTGGGTCAGATTGGGTGGGTTTCTTTAGGTTTCAGTTATTTGCACAGCCCTACATACAAATGTGTTCTGTTGACTTGCTATAGCCCATTCTGCACTGAGTTGTCCATATTAGAAGAGAGAAAGGATGATGATTGATGGTTGAGGCCCTTGAGGGTATAACTATGATACATACATACATACATACATACATACAAGGTGGCTGTAGTCAGGTTTAACTATGATTCATTTCGGTGGTGGCAGATCTTCACATTAGAGTAGTGCTAGAAATCGATCACCTTGTACTTCGTAGCCTTCTTTATCCTTGCTTTCTAGTCCTTCATGTTCATGCTCCATGTTGGCCCCTTTGGAATGAACTACCACTTCACAATGCTCAACACCCTCTCCAAGCTCAGTGTGGTTCTAGTCCTATTTGCATGGGCGAAGAGTAGCAGTATCAATGGTCAATTGTTGACTTTTCACTCTCCACTCTCATTTACCAACTGAATGT
The DNA here is from genome assembly GCA_000441515.1 of Elaeis oleifera. NCBI lineage: Eukaryota > Viridiplantae > Streptophyta > Magnoliopsida > Arecales > Arecaceae > Elaeis > Elaeis oleifera. The sequence continues at coordinate 867,003 of KE504722.1, forward strand.
TGGTATCTTGCTGGTTAGAGCAATGCATAGAAGGTTGTTGCTGGACAAGGTTTGCTGAATCGAAATCAGATTCTAAACTGGCCGATTGGCGGTACGGTTCGGTACACTCTTTTACTGGGCCGTATGGGCCCAAACCGACACATCAAAAGAAGCAGAGAGGGAGAATCAGAGAGGAAAGAGAGAGGGGGAGGTGGGAAGGAGAGGGAGAGGCCGGCCAGCCACGATAGTGGCCTTCGGAGGGCTGCGGATGATGGTGGTGCACGAGAGAGGGTGAATCGGAGGGAGGAAGAGAGAGAGGGGGCAAGGAGGGAGAGGGGGGAAGGCGAGGGAGAGACTACCGTGGCTGGCCGTTGTTGCCGGAGGGCCACAGAGGCCCTCCCCCTCCGTCCAGTTGAAATAGGGCCGAGTTGCCCTTGTTCAATCATGATTTCGTGATCTTTTCTTTTCGCTGCTTCACAATGAAGCCGGCAATATTTGTCGGTTTCATTGTGAAGCAGTGCAAAAAACAAAATCCATCACGATTTTACGATGGAACAAGGTGACTAGCCCTTGTTCAACCGCGTGAAGGGGGAGGACTCTCCAAGGGCCTCCTTGGCCCTCCAGCAGGCACCACCAGCCATAGTCAACTCTCCATCTCCTGCCCTCTTTCTCCGTCCCCCCTTTGTCTTGCTCTCTTGGGTTCCCACCCTCTCATGCACCATGGTCATCTATGGCCCTTCGGTTGTCTTTGATGGCCTTGACCTTTCCTTCTCCTTCTCTCTCTTCCCCTCTCTCTCTTTCTCTTCTTCTCTTTCCTTCAGTGTTTCGGATTTCATGTTGGAACTATATCGATAGGCCGTTGGTATGGTTCATCATACCTTGAACCGTCTGATTCAGGTCGGTTCGGTAAACCATGTTGCAGTATCTCTTGGTGCCAAGGTTTTAAATCCCGTGGGACAAAGATGTCTCAATTTCTTCATAGAATGGAACACCCCACTGTCTTGTTCTGTCCTGTCCCAATAGCAGTCTTGACCATATATCTTGGTAGATATCCTTCATTTTTCTCTCCTTTCCTTTCCTTTCTTTCCTTCTTTTTTTTCTTTCTTTCCTTCTTTTTTTGTACCTTTCTTTCCTTCCTTTCCTTTCTCTTTCTTTTCTTCTCCCTTCATTTCTGTTTTTATTTTTTCTTCTTTCCTTTACTTTTCCTTTCTTCATCTTTTTTCTTTCTTTCTTTCCTCTCTCTTCTTCTCTCTCCATATGGATGGATTTCGGAGCTCCGAACACATCCCTATCCATTTTTCATAGGAATGGGATGGGATGGCTAGGGTGCCCCTGTCTCGTTGGGACGTATAATCTTGCTTGGTGCAATTGCCAATTATATGAGCCATCATTTGTCCTGCAGTCATTCTATTCTTGCTAAGTTGAGTAAGGTGGCAAGCAGGGTGTTGGCGACAGCTATGGTTGGTAGCGGTGTTGGTTGAGTCATTATTGTTGAACGATGTGGAAAGGAACATTGATGAGTTGGCTTTATTGTGGGTCGCTAGTAAAGTTATGGCTCAAGCTTGTGCTCAACCAAAGTGTAGGTAGTCCATACCAAAGAATAAATAGTTTAATGTCGAAGTATAGATCCTCTTGTACAATGAAGTATTGTATAGCTATGATATTATCATGTATAATATAACTATGATGTTATAATATATATTAGACCAAGGGTTCATGGAACCAGTTTGCTATAGAAGTTTGCTAAAGATGTTCACATATGAGTTTAACTTGCATATAAGCTTGAGCCACACAAACTTCATTGTTAACTAGTGTGATGGCTTGCTTGCCACCTTCACATCCTTCTACAATGGTGGCTTCACTGACAAAACAAGAGCACCAATATTGCCACTGCCACTAGTGGTCACTATTATTTTCTAAAGTTGCTTTCTTCCTTTGCCACTTGAACATGAAAAGTAGTAACAACAGTTACATGATGCTTTCATGGCTAACATCCACAAACTCCACACTATGAAATCCCATGGAATCCCTTGTACATCATGCTGACTAGTGGGAAGCTAACAACTTTACTTAAGAATTCGTACATTTGGATTGAGAAGCCAGTGTGTCTCTCCATAGTAGTACACCTTGTATGGCGAGGACTAGCACTATGATGGGTGGAGCAATCTCCTTGGTCACCATGAGGTAGCAGTTCACAAACTTGAAGGTGAAGATGGGAGGGCTAAGAAGGCCATGAAGCGGTTGATCACCTTTTTACATCACATTGTTCTAGTTTGAACATACGCTACCATCTCCTTGGGTTGTAGCTGAGATTCACTCTAATGTTGAGTGGCATTATGGCTTTGGCTACCTTATACATTGCCCCTATTTCTGACATGCTTCTGCTCTTCTACCATAATGGTTTGCATCTAACTATTTGGTCTTTTAGGTGGAGTAGAATGGACTAGATTTATACTGGGCCATTGGGTGATATAATGGAGAGACCAGGAAGGGGGCTTGTCTACTACAAGATGGGAAAAAAAAAAGCTTCTTGTCTCTTTTATCTTATCCCAAGCCAAAGAGATGACGAGAGGATCATGAGTTACAGCCAAACTCTTCTTCTCCAGCTCCTGTTAATTTCTACAACCACCAATTAATGAATGGGGGATGCCATGTGTTAAGACCTGTGATGTTATAAATTAGTATTGACTGCTAGAAAGGGTCATTTCTTCCCTTGGTTGTCAATAGCAGTAGTTGCCCAATGGTTGATGCCTTGGCAGGTTGACACCATAGATTGTTCATAACTGTTTGGTGCAAATCATGATAAGGAGATTTGGGTGGGCCAGAAAAAAAAAAGAAGAAAATATTAAAGTACATGGATAACTGTTAGTTTAAAAGTACATCAAGGCCTATTTATATATGCTAGATAAGCATGCGGATATTTCTATGTGAGCATCAAATTTGTCATCTGCTATAGCACTATGAAGCATAACATTTACTTTTATATGTAGTCACAAGCATAGAAAATGATGCATGTGTATGTCCTGATACATCAACAGATATAGAGGTATATAAACTTGTACGGGTTAAATATATTGTTACAGATAAATCTTAGAACGGTAAGTTATTGGAATTGTGTTGTATAAGTTTTCTTTGCAAAATTCTCATATTTGACGACCATATTTTTTGGCTCAGTTTGGAAGGAAGATAAGTTATTTTTGCTTTCCCTTTAACTGATATATTTCCATGGCTTTTTCTTAAGAACATGCTATTACACTAAAAAATACTACTACATTCCACTTTCTCATTAAGTTCTAAAATATATATTGTTGCAGTAAGTTGAAGAGCTTCACTACTGGGCTTTCTAGACATGATATCCAGAAAGATCTAGAAACTGCCTGTAATGAATATTGGGAGCAGATATTATTGCCAAAAGTATTGGAAGCCGAAAATTCTGAAATTTATCCAGATGCTAGTACTCAAAGTTTTGCTGTTAATATAAGGCGAGCTCTTAAAGAGTCCCGGCAGATGCAAAGGAAGCTTGAGACTCAGTTAGGACAAAAGCTGAAAAATTTGGGGATGAAAAGCGTTTTCTTGTGAGAACATCAGAAGAAGAGGTGCTGAAGGGTTTCCCAGATATCGAGTTGAAGTGGATGTTTGGCCCAAAAGAAGTCGTGATTCCTAAAGCTGTGAGCCTTCACTTGTTTCATGGATGGAAGAAGTGGCGTGAGGAAGCAAAAGCCAACTTGAAAAGAGATATACTGGAGAACATCGACTATGGGAGGCAGTACATGGCTCAAAGACAGGTAACCATTTTGTCGAACTGAGCATATATTGAGAAAACTAAAAATTGACAGTCCTCGTGCCAACTGTTTTTCTTGAGAAACCAAAATAAACAATCCCATGCATGGATATAGGGCCAATTGCTGAATGTCAAGTGTTTTCCTATATGTTCATTAATTTCATGATAGTTAGCAACTTAGCATCTTGCAAACATAATATAGAGTCTGGATATGCAATCATCAAAAGGTGACTGCTGACAAAGTAGTTATAATAATGGTATGCCATACCGTACAAAACCGGGCTGCATGGGGTGTACCATACCGTATTGGTTTGGTACCAGTTCATGGTATGGGGGCAGACTGAGTGACATAGTGACCGTACCAGGCATATAAATATAGTGACAGGGTGGTACCATTATGGGGCATGGTACTGCGACGGCATACCTTGGTTATAATGGTTAAATGGAGAATGGAGGCAAGCTCATGCATACCTATTATTTATTTTACAACCCTATTCCACTTATTTTATTTATCTGTCTTTGTTTGTTAATTCATTCATCTGTAGTTTTCTTGCTAGGGAATCTTATGCCAGACCACCTAGTTTTCGCAGGTGTTTCATGCTGTAGTTCCTTTTGATGTTAGGTCATGTCATGCTGCAGGTCTTTGCTGCCATTAATTGTATTTTATGTGATTTGTTTAATATTTTTGTTGCAGGAGCGTATCATTCTGGATCGGGAGAGAGTGATGACTAAAACGTGGTACAATGATGAAAGGAATAGATGGGAAATGGATCCAGTGGCTGTACCTTATGCCATCTCCAAGAATTAGTTGGAGGTGCTCGTATTAGGCATGACTGGGCTGCTATGTATCTTACACTTAAAGGTGATGATAAGGAATATTTTGTTGATATCAAGGTTGGTCAAATGTTTATCATGCAACATTTTTTTCCTCCTCTATTCTTTAATCATTTATTTAAGTGAAAATGTCCTATCAAATAGGACACATTTTTGATCACATCTCATTTATGTTTCTCTCATTATCATTATCATTATTATTTCAAATATATCTGAATCTCTAAACTGAATGCAGGAATTTGACCTGCTTTTTGAAGACTTTGGGGATTTGATGCTCTTTATGTTAAAATGCTAGTATCTGGCATTCCAACTGCTGTTCATTTGATGTGGATTCCTTTCTCTGAGTTAGATATCCGTCAGCAGCTTCTCTTGATAACAAGGACAACATCTCGGTGTTTAGTTGGATTATGGAAGTCAGATGTTGTATCCTATGTTAAAGATTGGGTTCTCTCCAAGACAAAATTACGATCGATGATTTAATGGTCATGATAGTTTTCCAATGGTGGAGCTTATTATTCCAAAGCCGGTAGTAGCAGCAACAACTTTATCTTTTTTCTTCCATATTAGGCCTCTTTTTTATTGATAAATAGGGTCAATAAACATGAGGTGCCTCATGATATTAGAACTGTAAATTTATATTGGAACATTATCTTTTATCAGATAAGAATGAGCTTAGGAATGGCATGGCCTGAAGAAGTGTATCAAGCTGTTGGCACAACATGGTACTTGAAATGGCAGTCTGAGGCAGAAATGAATCACAATGCCAGGAAGAAAGACAGCTTTCGGTGGTACCTTGGGTTTTAATGAGAAGCGCCATAATTGGGTTTGTTTGTTTAATGTGCTAGCGTTTTTGAAGCGAAAGATTCCAAGGCTTCTAGGTTATGGACCTTTGCGTAGAGATCCAAACTTGCACAAGTTACGGAGAGTGGTATGCCTTTGTGATTACCAATCTCACTTCTTCAATTTTGGGTTCGTCAATCACCAATTGCCAAATAAGTATTTGTTGGATCTTGGAATTTCCTTTATACTTATTTTGCTGGCTTGAGTGAATTGTATGCTAAAGTCATTGGTATTCTATTCTTTATAACATTTATCTCTCTAATTCTTTACTAGAAATGTTCATATTTATTTTAAATATAAAGATTGACATCTGAATTCTTTGGAGCATGATGATATAGAAGCCCTTCAATCACAGTAACATGTAGAAGGAAGGGTAAAACAACCGAAGATAAAGAAAGCTGCAATTGCCTTAAAGGAAATAGCATGGACTAGTTGAGATCTCAGATTGAAGCCATTTGCATACCTCTGACTTACTGGCATTCATCACCGTCATCACCATCATCTTTTCATTGCCAATTTATGTTTTCCCAAAATAATACTGGTGAGTGCGAACAGACTTATTTTGGCTTTTTATTCACAGAAAGCTTATTTCAAATATAAGTTATATAGAAGGCTTCGAAGGAAAAGGAGGGAGTTGATCCGATAAGGTCTGCATTTGATCAGATGAAGGTGTGGATTAATCAAGCAAAATGTCTCATGTTTTGACTTTGCTTTATCTGCACTCAAATAACCATCATTTTTTGTATCATATATTTGTGATTGTTCTATTTGCAGAGGGTAAAGAATCCACCAATACGATTGGATGATTTTGCTAGCATTGACTCTATGAGGGAGGAAATCAATGACATAGTGACATGTTTACAAAATCCTACTGCTTTTCAAGAAAAGGGAGCTCGTGCACCCAGGGTATGATCATGTCATGTACTTTTTTTGGTCAATTAGCGAATTTGTATTTTCAGATTTTACTAGAAATCGTCAATAATGGAATGCTCATCTGAGGTGGTTGTATTTTAAAAAGTTTTGATGGAATTTGAGTGCACTTCATTCACAGATTCTAGATGCAAAACTAACATTATAGGGACCAAGAAATTGATCATTAGCAGGCCACTTCTTAAGACATGCAGCAAACAATGGATAATGACAACACGCATATGGTTATTTTGCTTGATGTTAAATGTTTGTCCTAAGTATACTTCATGTGCTATTCCTTTCTGTTAGTGAATATTTCTACTGATAAACTACATTTAACACATTTTCATGTATTTGTCATATGGTCAAATATACATGTTGGATATCTATAATCTTACTTCGACGATGGATATACCAGAATATGCATTTTTCTTGTAGACACTGAAATAATCATTTTGCACCATATAAAAACTTCAGATGGAAATTTAAGTCAAAAAATGTATTATTAAGAATTCTCTGCAAAAATACATTATTGAGGACATTGGGCCTGATGAAAAACATCTGTATTAAAACTGATGGATAATAGGTTGTACAAAACTGATGGATAATAGGTTGTGCGATATCAATATATAACCTTCATGGGACACAATCTATTTGGTGAGACATGGTTCCCATCATTCATCATGGATACTCTTGTACTCAGACCATGTCTTGCTAGACATTGCTTGTTTTTGTTAGACACACACATGCATACATATATGTTCTCTGTAATACTTTTGTTCTTCATGCAATATATTATTGCAGACATCTCCTACAATTCTAAAATGTATGGGCCTAATAATTGCTATTGTGGATTCACTGAAGATGGATAATAATTGAAATTGCAGGGAGTTCTTATTGTTGGTGAGAGAGGAACAGGGAAGACGTCTCTTGCATTGGCGATAGCTGCAGAAGCCAAAGTTCCTCTTGTTGAGGTCAAAGCTCGTCAGCTTGAAGCAGGACTATGGGTTGGTCAAAGTGCGTCAAATGTCAGAGAGTTGTTCCAGACAGCAAGGGATCTGGTTGTACTTTAGGTTCTTGGTTGACTATTTTTAGTTAGCCGTTTTCTTCTATTTTACATCTTAGAAAGAATAGTGTTTTAAAAAAAAATCATATAAAAGATGAAAATGACAGTATTTATACCTGATGAGAACTCACTCATAAATGCTGTTTAGAGAATCTAGTATAATCTTGTGAATGGCAATTTCAATATCATGCATATCATAGCTAAAGACAAACTGAAGAGGCTGTTCTATTTATTTCTAGTGTTGTGGTAAGATACTTTTTCAAGACAATGAACCTCAAAAGGCTTTTATTGGATCACTTGATGTAATAATGTCATGGAATTAGTCTTCAATATTACATTATACACTTCTAAGATAACTTTATTTCTTTTGGCTCTCTTTAATCTTTGTAGTGTCATATTTTTTGTACTTAATACCATAGTTCCTTTTAGCATGAGATTCTTCACAATTTTACTTTTATCAACTTCTAAAATTCTTATCCATGATCACTTCTAAACTCCATCCATTTCTTACTTATTTTTGGAATTGTTGTAAACTTAATTGTATAGGCACCGGTAATTATTTTCGTTGAAGATTTTGATCTCTTTGCTGGTGTTCGTGGCCAATTTATTCACACTAAAAAGCAAGACCATGAGGCATTCATCAATCAACTTCTTGTGGAACTTGATGGGTAATGATCATCTTTTTTTGATCTTAGTATTTGTTGCATTGCTGATTTTCATAATTCTTTATTAGTGGTTTTTGATTAACTGGTTATTTGCTTTGAATATTCCTTTCAAGTTTAACGAAGTTTGAAGTGATGATAGATTTTACTGGTCTAGTGTTAATTCTTGCTGATCACCATACTTGGTGATATATAATCTACTTATTCTAGCTTGCCTGACCAGGCAAATGTAGAAGTGAGAGCTTCTGTATGAAGTCACTCCCTTTTCTTGTATATTAATCGAGGAGAGTGTTATGAATACCTAAGGATAGATGCTATGGTAGAAAAGAGTGATGCAAGTGCTTAAGACCATGCTTTTAATATAGTGAGCTCCTTCGAAGGCGGGTGACAGTCTATGCTGTGATACTTGGACTCTGCTAAGTAGACTGATGTCCCCATGTCAAAATGACATGATATGGGCAGGGGTATGCAATTTGTGCCTGATATGCAGCATATGCTTGGACTTGAGGTCTGATGAACCCAGAAGTGAAGGGAGGTCTTGGAAGACATGGGGAAGGAGGGAGAAAGAGGAGGGGGGGAGGGGGGGGGGTGTTGGTGCGAGTATGGGGCTCCTAATGGAGAGGAAGTGTTCCGGTGGTGGGCTGTATCAAGCCAATGATGCCTGACATGGCCGGCTGGAGGAGATGCATACAATATAGGAGGATGCTTATGGTGTGTGGACAAGATTGGAGGACTAAATGGGATGGGCTTATGAGGACAGGGAAAGAAAGGGGGAACATACATGTGGTTTAGTTAAGAGGAAGCATTTGATGGATGGCTAGGATCTCATCAATCAAGATCCCTTGTATTAGATCTAATAAACTTACATCCCAGTTTAGTTGTTATTTTAATTTGTAATGATCTATTAGAGAGTGAATGAAAAGAGTAAGTAATAGGATCTGCAAAATGGGATTCACTCCCTCATGGACAAGGGCTAGAGGAATTAGATTACGACTGGTTTTGCCAACCCAAGCTCAGCCTAAGCTGTGATCAGGGATGGGCAAGCCCAGTTGAAGTCTGGCTTGGGCTTGGGTTTGTTCACTTAAATTGCAATCCTAGAAGGGATTAGATGATGGACAGCTTTCAAGAAGCTTACAGCATACCCCCAACTAATTTTGGATCCCTATTATCTGAGTCCACGTATGCTAATATTTTGGAAATAGGACAAATCTGTCTTACCCCGAAGATACACTTGAACCCAACATCTGTACCCAAACCCATGTAATCTAATCTAGGTGATAACTCACTATTTTTGGAACTAATGAGCCTGATAAAGATATCCATGAAAGGACTTTGCAGCCCAGGTCTGAGCCACGGGAATATGATTGATGCATAGTGGAGCTCCAATCTTTCTCAGATGGCTTGTTTACTTACTGGGTTAGAGACTCTGAGCTGTCCAAGTTTTTGGAGTTGTGTTAGTGTTGTTCAGGGAACATCTGGAAATCTCTTTCAGGGCTTTGACTGGCCACAGATAGCTTTTGTCAGCCATTTCATTTTGCATATTTTATTTGAATTTTGAAATATTTTGAGTGTTAAACTGAGCTGCTTTGGGTATTGTGGTGAGTTTCTTTTGCATATCTCTGAAGGGGGGATTTGGAGTTTGTCTAGTAAAAGGAGCTGTTTGTTTCATAAAAGGGTGCTGGTGACTGGCTTAGGCAGCTTTTGGAGTTCGATTCAACAAAAGAGAGAAGGAAGTCTCTATTACTTTTCTTTATTCCCTACAATGATATTCCCTGCAGAAGTTTATATACAGCCACCTCAGAAACCTTTATTCGTAATGCGAATGAAAGTGTCATGAGCCTTCATTAACAAAATGGTTTGACTAACTAGTTGACCTTCACAAGTCTTATAATGCAATTATTTGGTCAACCACAGGTTGTATCCTCATGGGAAAGCTCCATGAGCCTTAAAAGTCCGACATGCCTTGAATATCAAAAACCTGTACTTGACAGGGATCATATTGACAGAGCAACTAGCAATACACATACATATACATCCTAGATGGCAGTTTGAAATGCTGAAATTGCATATTGACTTTTTCCCTCATCATTAGTTCCCTTAAAGTTTTAAGACTCGTGACTGCAAATCCTCATCCTCCACTGTACCCATTCAATAATGTGGTAAGTATAGTAGATTAGGGCTTGTGATAAGATTGGTGGAGGGATCGAAAACCTGGTTTTACTAGTCTGTCCCTGCAGTCTCAGATCAAACAAGCAAGATGTTTGGTCCTGTATCTCAGACTATGAAGCACGGGCATGAATATGGTATATGGGTATGTCATACATACATACATACATATAGATATATAAGGTTTGTCGACTCAGAATCGGACCCCATGCTGGTCGGTTGGTGGTACGAGTCGGTATACCTCCATATCGGATTGTATCGGATCTGAACTGATATGAAAATGAGGGATGAATCGAGAAGGAAAAGAGAGAGAAAGAGAGAGGAGGGGAGGAGGGAAGGAAAGAAGGCTAGCGAAGACACTGGCGATGGCCATCGGAGGGCCGCATCGGCCCTCGGAGGGCTGCCGAGGCCTCCTGGGCTTCGCGGTCCTCCACGAGATGCAAGAAGAGAGATAGATAGAGAGAAAGAGGGGAAGAGAGAATAGGAGTGAGGGGAAGGCAGTGGGGAGGCCGTCGGATTTAAAAAGACATGATGAAATAGGGCGTTGCCCCTGTTTTGAACTCATGGCGACAATGGGTGGATTTGGCCCTTCGCTGCCTTCCCTCACTCCTCTTCTCTCCTTCCCCTCTCTCTCTATATCTCTCTTCTCACATCCTGTAGAGGACTATGGAGCCTGGCATCCTCAGCGGCCTCGGTGGGCCAGTGTTGGCCTTTCCCTCTCCTTCCCTTCCCTCTCTCTCTTCCTCTCTTTTCTTCTCTCTTGCTCTGATTATTGCGGGCATTTCGAATCAAATGCCTGAACCGTACTGGTTAGCCACTGGTACTGTTTGGCGCGGTTCGGTGAACCATGCATCTATATATACATACATATATCTATTTATCTATCTATCTATATGTATGTATGTATGTATGTATGGATGTCTATGTGTATGTATGTATGTGTGTATGTATGTATGTGTGTACACACACAGATATATATATGTATGTATGTATGTATGTGTGTGTGTAGTTGGACCCTATACTTCACATTCAATCTGTTGAAACAAAAAAAAAAGAAGAAAGATTCGATGAACTGTTCTAATAGTATGATACCATGGTCTAATAATCAAAACATAGTGAATTTAAATTAACCCATATTTAAGATGCGTAGATCATGATCGATGAAGCAGATCTCCCATTTATGTGCAATACACACACACACATATATTGATATTAATGTATCATGTATTTTTGGCATGCTAGTGCATTTGATGCCATTCATTGTGAATTCATGATACATAGACTATGAAATAGGTAATTTGCTTTCTAGCCATTTCCATTGTATATGTCAACTTCAATGGAATGGATCTTCAATTTGAATGATCTGCCATTGATTTTAAAATCATTAAGTCCTTTTTAAAGATTAATGTAAAGTGTGAAGTCCAACACATATATTCAATATAATCATAATATGTATATATGTGTTATATGTATATATATGATGTATATGTATATATGTATCTATATATGTATTTATACATACATACCTGCATACATACATATCATAAATTCATACAATTTGTATATAAAAGAAGCATTCATAAAGCATAGTAGGTTATCAAATAATATCATGCTTTATATGGTAGCATTAACTTTTATAAGCTCATTCATTATTCCATAGACCATAATACATACACCGGTGTTTTAATATTAATATCAATAGACTGCAAAATTGACCCTTCCCCTCATTTTTGGAGGTATCGGGAGATTATCTACAGTTTATCTTGGAAGTATCTGTAATTCTTTTTGAATTTTGAAAACTAGTGTGTTGCACAGGTGATGCATTTGAGAAACTCCACAATCCCAATTAATTTGATTCTATATATTGTGAATCATTGAACTTGTGATGACCTAATATATCTGAAACCACCAACAAATGTAACAGATGTAAATTTTCTTCATGGATTGGTTGTGTCTGGTCAAAGAAATGAAAATGCTTCATCTACATCATTCTTTCTTGAGAGAGTTATTTATGAAGAATTATTTGCTATGTCCATTGTTATGCTGATTTTATACATTGGAAATAACATGGAGTTATATGCTAGTGAAAGGCATACATGTATCATACACCAATCAAATAATATCTAGTTTATAGCATTTGTTGTTGAGGAAATCTGAATAGACTAAAATGGGAGGAAATGACTTAAGAAAATTTAATTGTAAAAAGTTCTTTTTCAATGTTCCACCACATAAACAAATAAGCTAGAACCAAAATATAAGATGCTATGATACACTAAATTTTTAGGTTTAGGTGTGAAGGCTTTGTTGGACTTATTCCTCATATCATACAAACCACTAAGTTGCAAACTACTTGATTTTAAAGCTATAAAATTGAGACTAGTTGACTATAAAACTCTTGTAAGAAGTATAAAGGTTTCAGGTGTTGTGTATCTAGTTTATATGATTATGACCAAAAAGTAAAATACATAACTGATTTGGATCCACTATGCCCACCTCTCTTGCAACTGGCCACTAAATACCTTTTGGAAATAGTTCCTGCATTGTCGAGCCACTAATTTGTAGTAAGAACCTTTTTCTTTTCTTTTTCTCCAAGCCTTTGAACATAACCAAAGTTCCTGTCTCACTAACTCCTAGTTTTTCCCTTTTTCCAAACCATTGATCAAATGTTTATTAACACCAACATCCCCTAATAATGAACCATTTTCAGCCATCTTTATTTTATCGCTGTAATGAAATTGTAGCCTGCTATTCGCTTGATTCTGTTTTGGTCAGGACTAATCTGCTTTAAATCCATTTGGTCTGTCAACTTTTCTCAAGTGCCACCTCTGACAAAAAATATGTTAAAAAATAAGTTGATTGAAGAACTATGAGATATGATGTAGATTTGTCTTAAAGAGGGAAAATGAAGAAAATCCTTAACTATCTTTCCTTCCACATCGGCCATCCCAAAGACATAGTTGGGCACTTTTTTATCTAATTGTCTCTGGTAGAGAAATTATTTAACTTGATAGGTTAACCAAATTGGTCATCAACAAAGCATTATTATCTTTAAATCCTCTTTTCTCTATATGCTCTTTAAAGAAGGTTCTTAATGTCATAAATTAATGTAGAGCAAGCATATATAAAAAATTAAGCAAAATTTAATACCCAAAAAGAAGAAAATATGAGATATAACCTAAATAGAAAAGGAAACAAATCTAGTAGACATTGGTCCAAAGTCCCACTTAGCTCTCTCTCTCTCTCTCTCTCTCTCTCTCTCTCGTCGTCGTA
>KE504722.1:880896-892196 GCA_000441515.1 Elaeis oleifera
CTCTCTCTCTCTCTCTCTCTCTCTCTCTCTCTGGGTGCAAATGTTAGGCAAACCCATTAGCTTCAATTAGCTTCTAGATCAGCTTTTGAGGGTAAAGGGCATGCACCAAAGCCAGCAACTTGTATGGCTAGAACATGCCACCACTTCTAGTTCAGCTTTATGCCACCAAAACTCTCCATGTTTTTTGCACTACACACCTTCCAACAATAAAAAGCTAATGTTATGATCATAGGCAGAACTAAAATCAAGTTGAATTTTAAAGAGATTGATAGCTTGATATCACCACACACTCATAACTCTCCTTCAACTGTTTCCAAGCTCAATATGTAAAATGGGAATAAAGTAGAAAGCAATATATGAAGGGATAAACCATTACAACCGTCCCTTAAATGGCAGCAATAAAAATTGCATATGTATAATTGCTAGATCCTATATTACCATTGTGTAGCTCCTTTTTAATTATAAAGCTATAGACAAAGGATAGAATGAATTGGTATATTGATGACATTCATTATCCATGCCATCAAAAATTTTGATACACATTGGGAAACTTGGCAGTGAAAAAATGAGTGTTGCTAAGAACATTCAGAGAGACGAGGACCATGATGTCTTACCTAGACATGTACAGGTGTTCCTCTCCCTCCATATAGAGATCTTATCACAAATAAGTAGCAAAAGATAAGTTTTGATGCATCTAATTAAAAAAAGACTTAAATTCCATTGATTCTTGCATAGAACAATTTTATGACATGAAATTTATATCTAAAGCATGCATAAACCATGTTATCTGGATCCCCTTTTTAAGATGGAGTATAGGACCTAAGGACATATTCATTACAAATGAGCGGTTAACATATTTATGCCTAAAATTATCTGTACAACATAACAAATCTAGATTAAAACATAGGCGTAAGAAAAAACTAACCACTAGAATTACAAAAAGTTGAATCAATATTTAAATCCATGGGACAGTGCTGTCCTAGTTTCCCATGGAATGAGACATGCCACCACTCCATTCCATCCCGACACTTGAGATAGGAGATGTCCCAAGACATGCCTATGGGGAAGCTGGGACGATGATGAGATGGTCCTGTCCTAACATATAGGATCATATTCCATCCTGGTGTCCTGCGGGATGTCCTATTGGGACTTGACTCCTACTTGAATACTTTATTTCTAATAAACTTGTAAGCTTATTTGATAACAAAGATGTAATACCATCATGAAGGATATAAATAAAATGTTAGTCTTTGTGGTTAACAAGAAAAAATGGTTTGACAAATTATGATATCTAAATTTTAAACTTAATCAAAGCCTTTGTCCTTTCCTAAGTATAAGAATACAATATTTAAAATAAGTTAAGAGGTTTGGATTGGACTCAATCCAATCTTTCTGTTCAAGAAAATAGGTTGAAAGGCCAAGAAAGGAAGTAAAGAGAGGAGTGTACCTTAAGCTGCATTCCTGTGCTTGCTAGTTATAGAGTAGAGAAGAAGAAGAGGGGCAGGAAGGAGGAGAAGGTTGGCTGCATCCCAATTTAATTAATCAGGCAGGAAATGTCATTTAATCTAGGAGGAGAAATATTGGGAGACAGAGAGAACTAATGGAAAGGATTAATTGGATTGGAAAATGGAGGGGTGGAGGGCACAAGAGGAGGCCCATAGCTAACGGGATCAGGTGATTAATACAAAGAGAGAATGGTTATCTTGTATTTACTACCAAAATAATTGATATTTTATTAAATATTTTATTAAATATTTTATTAAATATTTTATTTGAATTTAAGTCTTAGTAATTCATGAAAAGTTAGGTTTTCATCTAGACTATTTGTGGGTACTTTAGTTACATGGACAACCAAAAACTCCTAATTGCCAATGACTCCTAATTCTTTTAGGAGTAATGTTGATAGGATACTTAACACAAGTATTGGGGTTACATATCCAAGGAGTATCTGATAAATATCTGTATTTGATATGGATGTGCTGTGGAGGAGGTGTGGGATTTGAAATATCCATGTTTTTTGTCTTACATCTTGTTATTTGGAAAATTGGGTCATCTTGGTTTATACTAGACAGTATGAATCTAGTGACCAGCACCAATTGATACTCACCGTGTACTAGCTAGGTCGCTTAAAAAAAGATGCTCGAGCCTTGTTCTTTCCCCATGTGCTTTGCACACAAGTGGAGGAAACTAGAAGCTAAAAGAAGGGGGAGAGATTGCTCACATCCAGTATTTATACCTTATAAAATATAAAAAAATTGAAAAAATGTGAATTAGTTTTGATATAGATGCCTGTGGCACGATACACCCAATTATGGGCTCACAAACCTGCTAATCCTAATTGACCCCAAAAGTTTCTAAACAACCACTAAAAACAACATTCAAGAGGAGAAGAATTTGGCTTCCTAGTGAAGTATCGAGATGCCATACCATCCTATGTTGATAACATAGGTTCGCCATCTCAGTATCGGACTCCATATTGGTACCATCCTATTATAGTGTTAGTATGCGGTTTGGTACGATACGGCAATATTGGTATGGTACGCCCCATACCGGATGGCAGGGGATGGTACAACAAACCTTGGTTGATATGGTACTATCTAGGTATCCTCTTGATATGTTACTTGGCGGATATTGGGTCTAGGACCAGGATTTGAAATCTTGTTTGGTATAAAACTTCATTATGTAGATCAGTGTTCTTATTATGGAAGAGTTGAAGGCCACCATAATGTCCTTTCCTAGGTGGCTTTCTGGATCAATTGAAGGAAACTAAATATATAGTGAACTAATAGGGTGACTAAGCTCTTCCTTCATTACAAGAACAAAAGCCACTCGATTTTCCTTGAAAGTATCCTTAATTTGAGCCTTGCAGAGTAATAATGGCATTTCCTTCCCTTCTTGTACCTTACGTGGTAGTATTTTGTGGCTTTGGTACATCCTCCGTTGGCCTTCACTAATTCTCAAGTGTCCAATGTTATTCTCGTTAAGGATCAAGATTTGGCATATTATTTACAATAATAAGATCTAGGTTTTCATTTTATCAAAGCGTTGATTTCTAGGTCATGGAGGAGCCAATAAGATTTGACTAATGTCTATGAGCCGTCATAGGAACCTACCTTTACACTCTTTGGAGCCTCACCCAGTTTATTTTCTAGTTGGTAGTTATTTTTGATTTATTTTCACTGCAATTTTCTCTTCTTATCCTGACCTATGAGTTTCTAGGATGTCCTTTGCTAGCTTAAGTCCACGTCTATGGTATGTGATTTCCTGGACTTGTATAAATTTAAAAGGATCTCTTCCTACATCATCATGTGTTTATGATAGTAAATAAATACTTTTATACAAAAGAAGATTGCAAGTTTTATCTTTCACATAGGTCCTTTATTAGTGGTCTATTTTTGAATGTCAAATCATCTTACTTTTATTATCATTGTGCCACGGTAGTAGACACTCTTTATGGCCTACAAGGTACTTCTTTCACAGGTTTGAAAAACAAGATGGAGTTGTTTTAATGGCGACCACTAGAAATCTTAAACAAATCGATGAGGCCTTGCAAAGACCCGGTCGCATGGATAGGGTATTGCATCTTCAACGGCCAACTCAGCTGGAAAGGGAAAAAATATTGCGCCTAGCAGCAAAAGAAACAATGGATGATGAACTAATTGATTTTGTAGATTGGAAAAGGTAGAATCACTTATGTCTTGATGCTTTTGTTTGTAGTTTGTCTTTTTTTTTTTTTGTACTTATAATTCCATAGTTTTATCAACCACACTTCAGACTTTGTAACTCTCCTTTGCTGGGGAGAGGGAATCCTGCGCAAGTGTGTCAAGATGGGTGGGTAGTCCTTGGTAGGGATCGCTGACCATGGCTTGGCAGTCCTTGGTGGGAACCCTGACCACCTAGGCACTGCCTGGGTGCCTATATTGACTGCGTAATGACTTAGGTTGAATATCAGATTAAAAAATGGTTGAATATTTAAACCCTGTAACTGTATTACCATTAAAGGAGGTGTCTTATGGTTGCATGAGGATCTTGTCTCGTGACTCTGGATTACTATGCCCGGACAAATTAGTACCTTTATGTGATACTGTGAAGCAAATTGAAACAGGCTTCTTTTCTTTTCCAATGTCATCCTCAGCCTCTCATATCGCAGTGGGACCAATACATGTATTCCAGTTGTAATGATGGACTCACTTTGTTTCTGTTTCTTCTGAGAATTGCTTGGTGAGCGAGGATCAGAATATGTATTTCATTTAACAAGTAACTGAAATAAATTTCATTTTATTATTGAATAATCTTACTTATTTGCAAAAACACTGAAGTTTTATCAGAAGTGTTTTAGTAAGATGCATGTTCTGAGACATTTATATAATCTAACTCTGGTGCTTCTCATGCTACAATATTATTGCTCTTTAAAAATTTATAATTGGCATTCTCTTCCCTATATGGTTGGAACCCAGTCCTCTAGTTTACTGCAAAATGTATTAGCTTCATGTGGCAAAATGTCCTACTATCATATTTTGTTATATGTCTCTACATGATTATGTCCTTCAATACTGATATTATTTGATCAGGTGAAATGCTATCCTTGATTTTATTTTGCACCCTCTCAATCATTTATTGATAGAACTGGATAAATGGATTGATTAATAACATATAATGTTAATTCTGCAAGTCCATAAAATATCGTGACTCCATTACCCTCATATTATAGATGCTAAAAATGTTGATGGAAGCAAGAATGTTCCATACTTAACTGAAACATGCTTTGCTAGTGAAACCTTGGTTGTTTCTTTGTTTGTCAACATTTTACCTCGAGATCTGTTTTCTACTTTTAAGGAATCAATTTATGATCTCCTTTCCAGGTTGCTGAGAAGACCGCTTTGCTGAGGCCTATAGAATTGAAACTTGTTCCTTTGGCACTGGAAGCTAGTGCTTTTCGGAGCAAGTTTCTTGACACTGATGAGCTAATGTGCTATTGCAGCTGGTTTGCGGTATGAAATTTTAGTTGGCTTGTTAGTATCTCCAATTTATTTTCAGAAGAAGTTAGTTAATGCCAAAACTGATCTGCCAAAACTGATAATTTTTTCGTCATTTGCTTCTTTGTCACGAATACCAGAGCTTTGTAAATTTTAAAAGTACAAGTAATCAAGCATTTTTGTCAATGTGTAGGTCTATACCACACTATGATCAAACATTAATTGCTTAAGTCAGATATTGTCAACATATGAGATAGCTGATGACTAAATATCATGGATTTATGATTATGTGCCTCCATATAATTGTTACCTCTCTATTGAGAAACATTTGGAATCAACATAAAACCTATGTTTGTTTTTTTTTGGTTTATTTTTCTTTCTAAAGGCATGAAATTACAGGTCTTATGCTAATTAACTAGCTTGATTGATGTTATTGAGACATGGAGTATCATAAGTTCTCTGTTACATTTTCAAGTATTTTCTTTCTTGGGATCGGAAAGAATAAAGAACTTCTAAGGCCTTGTTTGAATATTTCTATACTATTGGACTGAAAATCTTGTAGGAATCGGGTCTGTTGGTCCACCTAGCTTTCATTTTCTAAGGACCTATCCAAACTCAGTCTAGATGCTAGCCTTTGGGCTACAGGAAGAGAAAAAAGACATATGGAGGTCTTTTCTTTCCTTCCCACAGGATTGGGCTGGATGGACTTTGGTTGACACAGGGCCATGCTTTCTCAAATACTATGGGAATTTCAGCCCAATCCTATAGGAATATCCAAACAGGCTCTAATCATTTCATCCTTGTAGGAGTGCTGGCAACTGGTGTTCCTCTTTAGTTTTGTAGGAGAAGGGTTTCTTACTAATTAAAATCCCTGGTAATAACCATATGACCAATTTCTCCCAATCATTTCCTATTGTAAGGTTTCTCAACTTATTAATAAATTCAAAAATTTAGAACTTCATTGTTGACAAATCTTGTGTTAGATGTACGCCCTAGAAGCTAATCAGACCGACACATATATTTATTCTAGGACATAGTTTTGTATTTGACTTTCTTCGTTATTAATGAAATTGAATTTTTTAATTTCATTCATATTGTGTATGTGTCGATAAATCGTTCCAGGGATTAATAAGATGATGACATATTGTTTCAAGAATTGAAAATTTGAGGCATGTGCCATTGATGATTAATTACTAAATGCTCTCGAGCAATGGATCATCACAGGGGTGGTGATTGATCCGATGAAATTGGTGTATAGATCGCTTCTCTTTTAGAGCAGACGAGTCTTGAGTCTACAGCATGGGAACACGAGAGTAAGTGTAGATGGTTGTTAGTGAATAAAGGTACTGAGCATGATGATATGAGAAGTCACTTAGATATCTACTCACTCGTCAGTGATTTACTCGATGTTGCAGTAGTATGATTAGTCTTTGGACCTACGGTCCCTCAGTTATTCTCAATGAAATTACTGTAGTTTGACTGTACATATACTTGGTCCCTAGCCATATGGATCTTTGTGGTGCATGTTGGCTGCAGTAAATTCATTGTAGGAATAGGATGGCGCCTATATGGAATCTATCACCCTTAATAGATAAGAAAGTTGGTCCTATATGATTGGTAAACTGAGTTCAAAAGATCTTGGAGAGGACAGTGTGAATAGTGAAAAAGATTTTTGCCATTTTCACGTCAGAAACTGGAGTCGAATAAATTTAATATTTGACAGATGATGGGGTTTGACAAGTAATTCCATGATCTCCGTCTAGTTGGCACTCATGATAGAACTATCATGCGTTAACTACATCTAGAGGTTCATTCAATTCTGTTTTGTTGGATTGCTACTACATACTGCTAGGCATCATTGGTGGATTGTGGGATCCACGAGAATTATCTTGATGGTCGATAATTCTTATTGGGATGAGTTAGAATTATTCCAATCCATTGCAAAGAGTTTCAATGATATTGTCGATAAAAATCACAATATATCTTACTATCAGATAGAAGAGAATCTATGGGATCACACGCATAAGAGATTGTGATTGATCAGATGGTTAGATTATGATTTTTGAATCACTGTAGGATCCGATGGTCAATATGTTGATAATTTGATTAATTTGTAATTGTTATAAATTAATGATTCTAAAATGCAAAAGTTGCAAGAGAAAACTTACTGACGGTTAGTGAGTTTTAGGAGGACTTATTAGCAATTGTTGCAATATTATTTAATTTGATTTGATCGAATTAATACTTGGGGTTAAGTTTGAGTTAAATTAAATTGAGATTTGATTTGATTGGACTCGATTTAAGTTTGAGTCAAAGGTTGACATATCAAAGGTTTGACGTGTCGAAGAGTTGATGCCATCAAACCCAAAGCACTTGGACTCCTAACAAATTTTGATTGGTCAAAGGTTGATCCATCAAAATGTTTGACAGCTAGGACTTCTCACGCCTTATATGAGATCTAGTGTACAAGAGAGTCTGCACCCCTTGAGAAATCTAATGTGAAAGTATCTCACGCCCCCTTTGGATTCCCAACGCCTCACGCTCCAAGAGTTGGACACCAAGGAGTTTCATGAAGTGGTTCCACGTGAAGAAACCCCTCACGCCTTAATAGGTATCATGCTAAAGACGACCTAGCATGAAAAGATTTCATGCCAACAGGTGTATGCCAAAAAAAATGGAGTTTCTCCCATTAAGGGGTTTCGGTGTGCAATCTTTCAAAAAGGAGAAAAGCTGAAATCCTTGAGAAGGATTTTCAGTAATAAGGAATAAGAGAAGAAATCCACCGTCACAAGAGGAATCTCTGCAAGGAAGTTAGTACCCCGGTGAAATCAGGAACCATCAATCAGATTAGAATCTTGTATGGAAACCTGTAGAGACCAGACACTTGTGTGGCTTCAAGTGGACTATGAAGATATCCATGATCATCAGATTATGGTGAAGATCTATTCATGCAAAGGTGATGATTTTGATTTGACTTTCTGTTTTTAATCTTAATCTTAAAACTACGAGGGACTAAATTTATTTGCTTTTTGAGATATGATCCGCATGCTTAATCGAAAAGTTATTATTATTTTATTATTTTTTACTACATGTTAATCTTGACTTTTCTAATAGTGGTATTAGAGCCATCTTCATACGTTTTAAGATTAAGTTTATAGATTTGGATATTCTAGATTGTTCTTGTCATTTTCATGAATTTGTTATGATGATCGATCACAAGCAAATAGGATCACGAACTGAACGATTAATGAATCAATATTAAATGATTAATTTAATATTCGAATCTATTATTATTTATTATTTTTCATGTATTAGATATGTGTGGTGATGATCATGGATTGCGATCCTTTTACTTTTATATTTGTGTTGTACTGTGTGTGCGAATCTTGTAATCTTAAATTATTTAAGTTTTAGATGGCTATGAGCATTAGCAAATTTATATAATTTGGAGACCTGTGAGTTTCGTTAGATCAAAATTAGAGGGTTGTAATTAATTATTATGTATTTTTATTGGGTTGTATTATGTATGGTTGCACGCCAACAGTTGATCGGTTGCAAACCTACAGCACAATCAGCATGGATTGAGTCAAGCAATTAGTTGAGGTTGGATCAAGTTATTGTGCACGATCAGATCAAGGACTTGCTCGGAATCGAATCAAGGAGTTGAAGACGGTCAAACTGGTTGACATGTGTGTGCTTGTACTTTTGACCCAAGACCCCGATTCCAGCTTAGTGGCTCGAGCCCGAATCTTTTTCTTAGATCCATGATCATTATCGGTTCTTATTCATGTTTAGTGGATTTTATTTGCATTAGATATAAATAATTAAAAATTTAGATCTAAATTTTAATCTCCTCATAAATATTAAGTCGAGCGGTCTTTCGCCATTGTAGATGTGCGGGCGTTTTACTGGTGTTAACTAGCTCAGCTAGTTACAGTGGTTAGTTGCATCGGGAAGGCGCAACTACTTTATTAGTATGAGATGCTGCGAAGAAAAGATGGGTTAGGCCCAATAACTATTAAGTGAGGGATCCAATGATGGCTTTGCTTCTGTGTTTGAATGGTAGGTCTGACTTAACTAAGGAATGAGGCCAATATCCATCAGATGAGACTTACATAACTTAAAGATCGAAGATTACTGCAACTTGCTTGAGAAACATTGGACAAGAGTTGTGATGCAGGATCTGAAAACCACAACTAGATTAAGGATTAGGATGGAATTAAGATTGGGGTTGAGGATTTGGAATGAAGGAATTAGGTTGTAGGGCTGTTTGGTTGTAGGAAGGATCGTTTTAGGCTACAGTCAAGGATTCAAGTCCCAGCGGGACACTGGAACGGGATATCATCCCATGTGTCGGGACGGGATCATCCCGCTAGCGTCCTAATGTCCCGATTGGGACGTCTTGGGACATCCTTTATCCTATGTATCGGGATGAGGTGGGATGGCGATGCATCTCATTCTATGAAAAAATTGGGACAGCCTCATCTCATGAGATTTAAAAAACCCTGGCTGCAGTAGATCTGTTTTGATAGGTAAAGAACAAGTAAATAAAGACAGAAATAACCTAAGCAATCACACCTAGGGTTCTACGCAATCACACGTAGGAGAAGGCAATCACACCCTCAAGAAAAGCATAAAGCTGAATTCTGAAATGTTTTATTCTTTGGCTGCCCAAAAACCAGTACAAGACAATATATAAAGCAGTAAACCCTAGACTCTAGGGTCTAGACTCTTCCAAGTCAAAGGAAACCTAATAAAGGGAAGTTTGAGCAACTAATAACTCATAAAAATAAAGATTCTATGACTCTGGAAAACCTGGAGAATCTGGAAACCTCGAGCAAATATAAAAATTGCAGATTTACCCCTAACAACCAAAATTTCAGATTTACCTTGACACTCAAATTACTGAAAAACAAGACCAAACATAAACTAATAAACATAAAACTGTCTTTGGATTGAATATCGAACTACTCAAGCTCTCCAAGCAAGCCCAAATTGTCATATTCACGAGTCTTAGAATCTTTTTCCCTCGCCTTTTGTAAACTTTTCCATAACACTTCCTCCCCATCATCTCTCCCCGGACACCGGCGAGTTAAAGGGATCCAACTTCCGGCGGGCACAATAAAAGTGATCCAATGGAAATCAGGAGGAAGAGGGAGGAAACTTGATGATCTTTGGTGGAGGCTCATAGGAGAGGGGAGGGGTATATATAGAGGATCTCCTAGGGTTTTGGCAGCCCTAGGAGTCCTATTCCATGGTGGACTCAGTGGAGAAGAAGACTCCTTTGGGAGTTTTCAACTCAGTCCTTTTTTCTTTTTTTTGTGTTTTTCTTTACTTCTTTGAGATTCGTGTGGCCCCTTTTTTTGATCAGGTTATCACAATATTACACAAAATACTCTAAGATGTTAGATAATAGATTTTTGGCTTTTTGTTTTCTTATATTTTTTTTCAATTATTTAGAAATTTTTTCGATCTTTTGGCCACAATGCCAAAACTTTCAGCGACCCTTTTGAAACCATTGAAATAGAACTCTACAAGCCTAACCGAAATTGAAATCGAAACCGAATTTTCAGACCTTGCTTTTCTGTCATCGAGGAGCAATATTTAAGTATATGATTTGTGCTAGAATGCAGCCTTCATAATACAACACAAATTTCATGACTCATACAATATTCATATTGGACTCTTTTGGCCTATGCTAGAAACTATCAGTTCATTTTGGCTAATACAATACTAAATGTTGTAGTATTGGTTGATACAATTCTACACAAGTGTTCTTATATCCGATATGAACTGTTCAACCCCAGTAATTTCAACAATGCAACCTTTGGACCTTAGTTACTTGAATTGGGAGTTGGTGCTATAGCTGATTTTGGTCTAGGAGCAGAGAAGCAGGGTTTTAAAAAACTTTGAGTACAGGAAGTGCTTAATAAGTGGGTGCATAATGATACTGCAAATAGGTTTTCAAGAGTTTGTGGCACTCTAAATAAATAAAATTTATGACTATGTAGTTTTGGATAACTCCTTTTACTCCAAAGTGCGCTTCACCTTTTCTTTCAATATATCTTAGCTTTGAGTTGGAAGAGTTTACAGTAGTCTTTTCATCTATGTGTGTCATGTTAGTATAGGGCCGTGTCAAATTATTCTCTATATCTTCTTCAAGACTTTTTCGAACCCCAATACTTTTGATTGGATGAGCTTAAACTACATAACAAATGATTTAAGTCCTATTTCTGGTTTGCCTTAGGTGTTTCATGTCAAATATAACCATCCCAAACAAGGTTCGCTGTACCGGTACCGGACGGCGTGCCGGTCGCGGACCGG